>VDFB02107407.1:0-63234 GCA_007258455.2 Sequoia sempervirens | reverse complement strand
CAATCTCATCTCAATGTTGTTCACCGTATCTTTAAATACTTACAAGGTACTTTGGATTATGGTTTGTGGTATCCCAAAAATGATGATTTTACTCTAATTGGTTATACAAATGCTGATTGGGGTGGATGTAAAGATGATCAATGAAGTACTAGTGGTGCTGCATTTTTCTTAGGTGATCGGTTAGTTGCTTGGCACAGTAAAAAACAAGAATGTGTCACTATTTCTACTGCTGAGTCTGAAATTATTGCTGCAACAGCATGTTGTACTCAGTTACTTTGGATGTCTTATCAGCTTTCAGATTTGGGTATTTATGTTCAAAAACCTCTGAAGATCCTTTGTGACAATACTAGTGCTATCCAGATTTCTAAAAACCCTGTTATGCATTCTAGAACTAAGCATGTTGCCATCAAATTGCAATTTATTCGCGAACATGTGTCATCAAATGAGGTCATTCTTATTCATGTGCCTTCTAAACTACAAGTTGCTGATATTTTTACCAAAGCTCTACCTAGAGAATTATTTGAATAGTTAAGAAATCGATTGGGAGTCTTCTCTCAATCCATGCTGGAATAAGTTTTTTACTCTTCAATATTCTGTGTTAGGTTTCTGCTTCTTTCACAGAAAACATTTATGAAAAGCAGATGGTTAGATTTTTGATGCATAAATTTTGGGGGAGTAATCATTCAATCATCAAGTTTTTAACAAGAATTTTCACAGGTTTGGTTCTTCTACAGATTTGGTTTGGTCACAGGTTTGGTTCTTCTACAGGTTTGGTTTGGTTCTTCTACAGATTTGGTTTGGTCAGGTTTAGGTTTGGTTCTTGCATTTGGATGCATTTGGATCACAGGTTTCATTCATAGGTTAATCACTGATTGGATTGGTTCATTGGTTAATCATGTATCTCACAGTTTGGAGAATTGATTTCTCTGATTGTTTTATCAGTTTTTGGTTGATTCTGGTTAGTTGGTCTGATTCCTAGCATTTCATGGTAAATCAACATTGTATTTCTTGGTGAAAATTTTTGCATCAAAAATGGGGGAGATTGTTAACCATATCAAACATCCGTTCTGTTGGCAAAATGATATATATGCACACGTGGCAATTGCTAAGAAAAGTCTTTATTTTGGCGTGGCATATTTTTTGTGAAATATATGATGGCAATTGATAAAAGCAGGAAAATTAAAATGGCACATCATAATGTTGTCGGCAGCAGTGATTGAGACCGTAATCTGACAGTCTTAACACATTATTTATTATTCCCAGTTTTTTCTCGCCAAGTATTGACTTTGCATGGCGGACTCCAAATTGTGATTAAAAGAAGTTAAGGTTGTGGGTATTGTTTTAGACTGTGCAAACGGTTTTTTGGTTCATTTCTTCTCTGCGAATAACAAGATGATTTAGTTCTGCAAAACAGAAAAGTCATTTGATGGGTCAAGATAATTTCGTTCTGTAAGGTCATTTGATGGGTATAGTCAAATTAACAGGCAGGTTCATTGTTTGTATTTTGAAATGAAGTTACAGGTCTATATGAATATAACTTTCACAGAAAGAGTAAAAGATTTTCTTACATATTTGATCTTTGCTCACATGTATGAGGATCTGGGGAAAATTAAAAAGGAGAAACTTCTCAGGATCGGGCAGAGACTTGGGCATCACAGGTATGAGGTTTTGCATTTTTGATATCTTCTAAAGAGGGTTTCAAACCCAGAATATCTCTACGCAGTTTTAGAAGATTGAATAAATTTTGGGTATTAAACCTAGGATATTATATACAGTTTTTTTGTTTGTTCAAAACAAAAGGAAATGTTTAAGCATTTCCAGTCAGTTGCAATGCAAAATGACGTTATGGAAACTGTTTTTCGAGTATCTCAAAAGTGAAATTATATGGAAGCTTAATGATTACCAATTTTTGACAGAAACAAATTCGTAAACTAAATCTGTTTTGTTAGTTTCTCGAAAAGCATTTTAAAAAGGAAGTTTGTATAACAAACTCTAACTGGTTCAGTTAGATACATGTAACTGATCTGATTCGAAGTTCATTTTCTATAAATATAGCACTTGTAATCTTTAGATACATGTGAGTGTGTGTAAAAAACATATTTATATGTATCTGAGGATAAGAGGCTTGAAAGTTTTTATCATAAACTTGTGTACATATATGAGTGACATATACACATTTGTATATGTATATGAGATGTATTAAAATTTTTGAGCAGTAGTTACTGCCAATTGTAAAGGATTGGGAATCAATAAAGGATACAGGTTCAAGGAGTGGTTTTTCTCCCTATGACAAAATCGTGAGGTTTTGGAGGGTTTTCCACTCGGCACAATTTGGGTGTCTCTTCATTTTGTGAGTTCCATTACTTTATGTTTATGATGAATGTTTACATTTCTCCTGCATAGATTGAATATATTCAGTTATGAGTTGCTTATTGCAAAAATTGTAATGAATTTTGAAATAAGGTAATAAGGTTCTGATTCACCCCCCCCCCTCTCAGAACCTTGGCACTTCCAACAATATCAACATTTTTGTAAGATTTAAAATTGAAATAAAAAATGAGATTGAAATCATTAAAAATATCAAAGGATTGCAATTTGTATACTCACAACCTAAAATGCAATACAAGGTGGCTATATATTTTTTCCCTAAATAGTTTAGTTGTACAATAGAATATTTTCAAGAGTCAAATGCTAATAAAACAGAAGATTTCAAATCAATTGATAATATCAGCATGAAAATGGCAAAGACTATTCTGCTGAGATTTTTGTTTTAAAAAAAATGACATAAAATTATGAAGCTTTAAGATATTAGTAAAGACCACAATTTATCATTAAAAATTCACTTTCTTAAAAATAATTTTTTAAATTATTGAAATTTTTTAAAAAGGATTTTTTTTTTTATATTTAAAGGTTAGGTTTTTGAAAGGGTTTGTTTCTTTTTAACAAAGAAAGAAAAACAGTTCAAAAAAATTTAATCAATACTAAGAAAGTTCAATAAAGAGGTTCACAATGATGAAGGAGGTTTAGAGATGAATGGGTACTTTGTTATGCGAAGTGAAGTTGATTGTAAGGAGTTGGACATTGAGGTTGTGGATCCCATAGGGTATGTAGGAGTCTCTAATTAGTGACAAGAAGAAACCAGATTTACCTGTAGAGTCTATGAATAGTCTTTTTGGTTGAGCTTGGATCTTCTTTTAAAAAAGGCAGGATGGTTCTTCATACAGATCAAACTTTTCTTCTAATTAAGAGTCCTTTAGAGAGGTCTGGATTCAAACCTCCATGATTTTAATGGTTCTTTCTATTCATTTGATGTGATTTTGTTGTTTCATCATTTGTTTCTGATGAGGTCTTTTTTGCGTTAAGACCTATTTCTCCATAAGTTTTGTTCTCATTTTTTTTTATGTTTTATCTTGATGTACAAATTTTCTAAATCTTTTCAAAACCCTCTTTTAATTCATAACTCCATCTAAAAACATTTATCTAGTCCAAAAACATAAAAAAATATTAACAAAAAACAAACAATTCACAAAGGCTACAAAATAAATACATTCAGCACCACTTAAAAAAGAGCACAACAAACACCTAACGTACAACCCTTAACAATTTTTTTTGTTTCATTTAAGATGCATTCTCTTATTCCTTACATATTCCTCACACTATTTTATAGTTTGGATCTATGTTGTGATCATCTGGAGAAAAAAAATATTATGTATTCTTGAAATATTTTGCATTCGAACATACTACTCTTTCAATGTAACATTGCTATTTTTTCATGGAATTTTTAACTGTGTTTAGGTAGGTTAGAGTTTTTTCCACTCTTTCAGAATTCTAGATATTACTTGGCTTGCATTTGACCCTTCGGTTTGAGCATATCAAACTGATATGTGAATTTCATGTTTAGATATAACCAATTGTTGCAGCACTAGAAGCAGGGAAAGGCTAACAAGGAGACTTTAATGGCTGTAGGTCTTTTCTTGTTCTGCCACTTGCACACAAGTATAAGGTTAGACTTATACCTGCAGATTCTGAGAATTTTTTCATATTTAGGTAGTCATCATTTCTATTTTCTTGTGAACCTGGAAAAATTTATGCCATCAGCCACAGACCAGAGTTTGCAGTATTCATCTTTGGGAGAGCTTTTAAAATTTTGACCTTACCTTCTTTTATTTAATAATATCTCCACAGTTACAATGTTTATCAGCAAGTAATAATCTATGCATCTTTTTCTAAGATATGTAGTTTTTCATAAAAAAATTTAAGATCTTAAAAATATTTGTCTGCCTGCAGTGCATTTAAGGCTTGCCAGAATGTGCTTTACTAATAGCTTTTAGGAAGGTACTCTGTTCAGCAAGTTCATATTTTTCATATTCCTCATTCAGCACATCATGAACATGTTATTAATTTATTCAGCTTAACAGTTAAAAATATGATTTTATTTTGGGATCATCCCAAACTAATATTTTAATGTTCAGTGCTACTCCAGTTATCTGTTATGACAATGCTTTTCTATTCGTTCCAGTTAAATGATATGAGCAATCCGTAAGCCAACGGGTGTATCCACTGTGGAAACTGTCAACTATAGATATTTCAGGCTTAGGCCTTGTATAATAAGCCAAATTTAATTGGCTTTGTAGAAACTCCATTGGCAGAAACAGATATTTCAGGCTAAAAGCTTGTAATACTTTCAACATTTGTTGATATTTCATGTCATATATTCTCCATCTACAGAATTATCTATCTAATAATCCACATTCTAATGTTGTTGGACTACTCATAATATGGTTAAATGTTACCGATGTTTCACAATGTCATGAATATTGAACTTACCATGATTGGTGATGCTTCCTGCATTATATTCCAAAGAATCAAACATATTACCTTTTAATACGCATGAAACTTAGTATATATGGTTTGATTCAACATTCTAAGGGTAATAACTTTTTGAAAATGAATATCAAACTTAAACATTGATAACAATATCAAATCTATTGCTGTTCTGATTTTAATTACTTAGATGTTATTATTAATAATCATTGTAGAAGAATGTTTAATTTTAAAGATATTTGATTTTGTTGAGTAGATAGATTATTAATAAAAAAATTTATGAGGATCAAATGTTTCTGTTGGAAAATGAACTTCACTTGAATCAAAGATGGACTGATCATAAAAAAAAACAGTAGCGTGGGAGGTCTTAGGTTTGAATTCATGAAAAGTTTAACATGATATATTCATCAGTAGAAACAGGTCAAGCTAGGATCTCCAAGAACCTATGATTTGGCTCAAGGAGGGGTTGGAAAATAAGTCACACCCAAACTAAAGATGGACCAATCATCAAGAGGATCAGTAGCTTAGTTGTAAAACACTCCAACAACAAATAAGACATCCTAAATTTAACTCTAACTGATCTATAAAAATTTAACAACATTGATATTAAATTATTTGTATTATTACATCATTACAAATTGTATGCTTTCTTCTGCACTTCTAAGGTTCCCGTGTGCTATTTGTGTCTTGGTCTATAGCATACATCGGATGCTCTTTATTTTGTGATGAAATGAGGCATGACTTCATTATATTTACAATTCAACAAAGATGGCTAACCAGCCTCTTGATCGAATTCTACAAGGCATTGTACATAGTAATCTCAAGCCAATTGCACTCATAACCTTACCTTACTAGCACTTGCACCGGAAAAGGCTGCAAGAGTTACGCCGATAAAAACATATAAGTATAATTTTATGTGTGTGAAGGTGATATATTTTGTTTACCAATTTTTTATGAAGATAATATTTAAAATAAGGTGTAGGTATAATTTTAATTTAAGGCAGGGCCTTGGTCACTAAGTCCAGCAAGTGCTATGCCAAAGGAAAAGGGATTGGGATTGAAATGATTTAAGTTAGTTGACTAAAATAGATCATTCTAGATATTTAAATAAGGTGTAGATCATCACACAGATGTTTCTTCGCTGTCAATAAAAGGTCACCTGTTTCACCAATACATTTGCCTACAGTTTTTGTGCTTGTGTGTGAGTGAAGGAGCAGCAGAGTTGAAGCAGAGGCAAGATGGAGGATACTATCCTAGGAAAGTACAAACTAAAGAGATAAATATAGTTGAATTTCCTCTCAATTCGGAATACTTGGAGGCAGAGTTTTTCCCGTTTGGGGCCTTTGCATATGGCCTAGATCGTTCTGCTCCTGAGCTGGTGAGTAGGGGCCTCCTCCTTCTAGGACTGTTAAAGCTCATATTGACTTTGTTGTGCAAGATATCATTGAGCAAGTTGCTTACCAGAAAGTTCATCTCAGGCAATATCATAGTTATCAAATGTAGGGGAATTCAACAAATTTATCACTTTTTTGTACTGTGGAGTTGATTTAATGACATGGGCTCTTTGCATGAAGGTTTGAGTTAAAAGTTATAAATAACAAAGAATGTAGTAGGCTTTGTGATTTCTGGATTTTTGATTGTGTTTAAGTTTTTTTCATCAACGTTTCGGATCACACTCAGTGATCCATCATCAGGATGATAAAGAGCTAAGGAGAAATCACAAAATCTCAACATGATGGATTGTAGAAATCTCCTTAGCTCTTTATCATCCTGATGATGGATCACTGAGTGTGATCCCAAACGTTGATGAAAAAAACTTAAACACAATAAAAAATCCAGAAATCACAAAATCTTCAACATGATGGATTGTGGAAATCTCATAGCATTAATGTAGTAGGCTGTTTGTTTTTAGGTTCCTATAAATGGAAGAGGTAAATTACAAAGAATGTAGTAGGCTGTTTATTTTTAGGTTCCTACAAATAGAAGAGGTAGATCAGAACTGGAAGTGTTACAGTCTAGGTTCCCTAAAATCTCTCATCAGGTATTGGGGTAAAATGTAAAACATTAACTGCCTTTTATAATCTGGGGTTTCTTGAAAATATTTAACTAAAATTTTTATAATCTCATAAAATCCATGAATTTTATGAAACAAAGCACACAAAAATAAATGATCTGGGCATGCAACTTCCATAAACCATTCATTAAAATTGCACAATTATTTCATGTTCTCCATGATACCAATGAGAAAAAATGTGAAAAACCAAAACCAATCTCCCCTGCAAACCAAAACCAATCTCCCCTGCAGCTGCCACTTCAATCTATTAATAATATATGAAAATTAGAGCTAAAATATGTATAGTTCATCAAATAGTATAAATAAATAAAAATATATTTACACTAATAAAAGCAAATAAAAATATATTTACAATAATAAAAGCAATGCAAATATAGATTACCTGCTCTGCAAAGGGTATTGGAGGGGTAGACATGAGAGTTTCCATCGTGTTTTCAAGGTTGATTTACTGGGTTCAAACACAAACATTCTGGCATTGAAGTACAAAGCAGGGCGGTCCTTCTCCAACTCAGCAAGCAGTGTCACCTTGTTGGGGCACTGCGATTAGTATCCAATCTGATACTGGATCGTGTGACTCCATGTCTTCTCGCAGAAGCAATCCATCATAGCAGAGAAATACCCATCTAGCATGTCGAATAGGTTATCAATGTTGTCAAAGACTTGAATGTCGGCATCCAGATACACCATTTGCTGAACTCCTCAAACTGCACAAATCCCAAATGAAGATGTCAAAAACCCACAATCTCAATTTCAATTCTGTTATACTGTAATCAATCAGAAAAAGGAAAAAGAAAACAGAGGAATCGTTTACCTCCCAAATGCATAGTCTGGAGTAATTGAAAACATAATAGGCCATGGTGAATTGGACTTGATTCTTGGAGGACTGATGCAATGATACATGTTTCTAGGAAATGACACAGTGGCGGCGCCATTAGAATATTGATAAGATAGGAAATATTTTAGCTATCCGATTAGATTGTTGTAAATTCGATATGATCCGACTATGACTGGAATATGTAAACCATTTGTTGTTTAAGGACAACCAGCACTTGTTTAAAGATGTGAGACAGGTTTCGAGATGAAAGTTCACTCTATATATAGTCTATCGGCTAATAAATATGAGTTAAATAATACTCTTTCTATCTAATGGGTAATTAGATAGGGATTGTTGGAAAATATATCTCAACTACACTAGGGGAAAGGACCTAGTAGTTGTGCACCCTAACTTCGCGGTTCTAATTATCCTACGTGGAAATTTCAAATCACTCCCAATTTTTTACAGCAGCTTACATGGCAAGTCCCCTGCTTATAACTAAGGTTTCAGGGCCACATCATCAAATATGATGCCACATCAGCATGCTTTTTGTCAAGGTGTCCAAAAAGGCCCAAAAAAAAAGTGAGACCAATACTTGTGAATTCACAGCATGTTTTAGTGAGCGCTGATGTGGAATCACATGATTGGTTGCTTTTTAGATCAAAGAAACACATTTTGTTTAATTATGGGTAGTTATCATCAACACTAACAACTTTAAAGTCACAACTATTGGTCCAATATTGATAAAAATATTAGACATTATATAAACAACTACTATCATAACTATTAAAACATGCTCAGGTACTGGGTCCTCTCCCCTATTAATTACTCCAGCTTGCAACTGTCTTCTCAGTATCCTCCCTATCAACATCCGTATCTGCAGACAAATCTCAGTATCAATGACAAATCTTGAAGATAGTTTTTGGAAAGATTTGAAAGTAACTTGTATTAACTCCTCTGCAGTCTCACACGCTTTTTGGGTGTTTTAAAATATATTATTTTATGTTTGTTGACCCTTCTCTAAAGATGCGTATTAACTCCCAAATGGAGTCCAGCTCTGCAGAGCAGTAAGTAAATGAATGGCTGGCTGTATGTTTCTCAAGGAACAGAAGCTCCAGCAACAGTTTTGATAATGTAATGAAATGTGTTAATGAGCAGCAGCTCAGTAAGTCCTATAAGGGTAGGGTCTTATGGGGAGGCACTTGTTCAAAAATGTCAGCGCTTGCTGCTAAAAGTTTTTAGGAATTTTTTAGAGCTGGCGGTCTCATGAACTTACCAGCACTATCCAGTAAAATGTTAAGCTTCAAATTTTAAGGAAGCTGGTGATCCCATGAACTGTGGCCCATCTTAAACATTAACCTCCATAGTTTAAGGAAGCTAGTGTTCTCATGAATTTTACTTTTAATATTTTTAAATTGTTTTTTATTTCACAATAAAAAAAGAAATATTTTAATCAATTGAAAACTACGGGTATTTGTGTACATTTGTGCATATATCTATTTTATTAAACTTTTTATCATCTTCTATTGCAATTTTTGCTTATATCTTTTTTATTAAATAGATGAGTGGAAGGTCAATTAATAAAAAAAGGTTTGTGTATATTATGTCCAACATTATTTTATTATCAATATTTTTTATAAATATTATTCTTATAAATAGATTGTTATCCTTAATATTTATTCCAATACAGCTAAGTCAATCCCAACTCTTCCTCTTAAATTAGATGGTATATTCATCACTTTTTAACTAATTTATCTACAATATTTGTATATACCAAATATTTCACATTTGATAAGTTACAACTCAATTTTATTTTTTTCTCAAAGTATAAATACTTCAATCCCACTGCCATGTACTAAAATTCAATAGTATTTGTTGACACATCATATATAATAATTCATTTATGACTTATCTTCGTTATGACTTTACCTTTTTTCTATACCATGTTCAATTAACATTTTATGTACGTCCAAAGTGGCCTTAGACTATTTTGTAATTCAAATTTGAATGCAATGTAATTGAGCTTCACATATTTCATTTGTGCATTTTATTTTTTTGCCCTTTTAAGTTCAAAGCTGCTAATATTTTCGCTGTAGATTTGCAATTAATTCCTAGATGGTTGATTTGATATTCTCTTTATAAATTCTTACCATCTTGCACAAGATTTATATAGAGTGTTGCTATGATTACTTATCTTTTATGGTGCCTTACTATGATGGGCAGGCATAAGACTAGGCAACATATTGGACAGTTGGTAAATGATACATCTGTAAAACTTAAAGCTCAGCCAATGAAGTAGATTTGCATGCAAAAGTTAGTGTAAGTTATGTTTTTTTTTATATCCAAAAGGTTTTGCCTATTTTCAGTGATGAGTCTAGCATTATTTCCAGTGGTTACCAGTTTTGTTTGTTTGACTCTTTTGCATCAATTGTGATAATATTGGTTATATTGCACAATTATAAAGTTGATCTAAGTTTGTGCCATTGCATATATCAATAAAAAATAAAATCTAACCCCTAAACGAAATGAATTGATTCCACAACATCCTTCAAAATTTTTATGTTTTGGAATAACTATTGGCTTCATAATCTCTACTCTATAAACTGAAAAAACATAGAAAAGAGATAATCACTCCTATTTTAAAAGAGGATGTCTACTAGCTTTGTCTCAATTGCAATACAATATAAGTTGCAACACTTGAAATTTCCTTAAGCCAGATCTCAAAATACTCGCATGAGTTATGCAAGAACATCTAAAACCCATTATTGAGCCAAGGCCCAACCACTCAAACAAAGCCATGTCCATGAATCATATTTTGAAGAAGATCATATATCTCTACAACAGAATACATGCAAGTATGAAAGAGCTATAACAATTGATAGATAACATTCAACGAAAAAGTACAGCTCAAGAATACAACATTTGTTACCAATGGAATGATATTTGACTCTAAATAATGATAGGAATTACATTTAATCGTCATTCTTCAGGACAGGCAAATTACTAATCCATAAGAAGTCACTCTGTAAGAAGATCTTTATATATTGCTTTCAATCTTAACATTAGTTAACATAATTACATCAACACAAAACTGGTTTTGCATGTCAATAACCTAAGGGAATCAACACCTATTGTTTTATATTCCCATGCCACTAACTAAACATTGCTTCCATGGCTGGGTGTAGCAATTGACACAAAGCATCGAAGTGCGAACCACCCAGGTTCAAGCCCCAGGGGCTGGATGCTCTCTAAAAACCAAAGGATAAAAGTTTAATCCCCTTAAGGCCCCCAAAAAACTAGCAATTGTAGTTTAGAAAGATGTTTGGTGCTAATGCAAAAAAAAAAGAGATCAGAATTAACACCTTCAAACTTACCTTGAAGCCTTTATGGTCCTAAATCCTTTAAAAATTTAAGTAGGTACAATTTTAATTGAAATTAATCTATAGACACGTCAAATAAAACATGAAACCACTTTTCAAATTCAAAATAAAATCAATAGCAGAAAAGTGCCAAATATTTATTGGCAACATGTGATGATTTGCAATTTTTGTTTAGCCATCAAAAACACCATATCTATCTTCATTGGTCTACTGCTACTGCCTTCAATTGATAGAAAAGATCTATAGTTCATCTCACCAAAAGCCTCAAGAAAAGTTAAATTGTTGATTTTAAGGAGAACACCATAAGAAGAACACCTTGAGAGCGGCACAGTTAATTTTCTATATAAAGGAGAACTGATATTCCAATGTGCTTATTACTAGCTCCTCAATTGTTCCTTGTAAAAGGGGATTACAATTTTTAAACTTAGAATAATTTAGCAGTATTCTCATGCCTTACAATTAAATGATGTGTATAAGGCATGAGAGATAATCCATAAAGTACAAGTCCATGAAAGGACAATGCATAGTAAACAACTAAAAAACAATTTAAAAGATAGTAATTAATCACCAAATGTTTACATTATTCAAATCACCATTTACAAAAGTCATTAATGCTTCTCGAGCACTTGTTGCAATTGGATCAGCTAACTCATTGGTTGGCATATTTGTTCCATTATCTACAAAAGCATCATCACATGGATCATCTTCTCCTTGCACAACATCTAATGTCATATTATGCAATATACAACAACAAATAATGGTTTTTGGAAGCACTTCCAAATTTGGATGCCACATTTTGGATTCCAAAATCTGCCACATTTTTTTTAGCCTTCCAAATGCACACTCTACCACAATATGTGTTGATGACAACTTAAAATTGTATTCCCTCTAACCACTTGTTAGACCTCTGCTAAAAGGTGTAATTAACCATTTCAACAATGGATACCCGCCATCTCCAATAATATACTCTCTTCTATTTAATGGGCCAATTGACACTGGTTAACCATTTAATCTTTGTCCACCTTCACACATTTTATTGAAAAATGAATTCCATAAAAGTCTAGAATCATTTACTGAACCAGGCCACCCAGTAAAAATGTCCATGAAATACATATTGCTATCAACAATTGCTTGTATTGACATACTATAGTTATGATCACGATCATACCAATTAGTAGAGCACTCATTAGGTGGAAGATGAAACTAAATGTGAGTTACATCTATAGCTCCACAACAATTTGGAAATCCTTGTTTTAGACAAAAACCTTCTTTTACATGCTCAAGTTTCATGTGATTACTAGGCCATTAAATATGACTTTGAAATCGAATATAAAATATATTGATGAACTTATTTACAACTCTTACCACAATTGACTTTCCACAACCAAACAATTCACTAATGTTAAGCATTGTCATCCCATATGATAATCATAAAATTGCAATGGCAACCTGTTTCTTTACTAGAAGGACTCTACTTTTAATAGTTGTAGCAAATGAATTTGGTATTTCACCTTGTTTTAGATCATCATTCATAATTTCACAAATATTTTGAAATAATGCAAATGGCAACCTGAAAATGTTGTGGAAACATTCATCATCACATCTCACTTGAAAAATGTAGTGGTTCCACCAATGCAAAGAGTGTGGTTTCACATACCACTCCCCTTGAATCCTTCCTTCCCACTAAGAAATAGATAATGTTTCGACAATGTCACTTTCCACCTTAGAAGTTATTGTATGAAACATTTTTTTGTTGTATGATGTTTGAGTTTTGAAGATCATTCCAAATTTGTAATGCCGACTGAATAATATTTGATGCAGTGGCAAGAATGATTTTTAGCTTTTTAATTGAAGCATAATTCATTATGCAATAGTGATGTCCTCCCTGCAAAACCACAAAATTAAAAAAATCAGAACCATTCCAAGTGCCTGCAATTATATTAAATCAGAACCTATCCAAAATAATGAATCAAATAACCAAGGTTTACAAAATTATGCAACACAGCCATATGTCTACTGCTCCAACAAAGCTAATAGTTATTTAGCAATACTTAAATTTTTGGAAATATACAACAAAGTGTGAATCAGTTAGTTTAAAGTTTAACTCTATTAACAATCTCCTTCACTATACAACTACTAGAACTTGCTCAATTATTGGCCCCTCTCCTCTAGTAATAGTTATTTTAAATTGAATTTATATGAATTACTATTATAAATTTGGCTTTGATATGTGACCTTATACTACTAGACGCATTACAAACCAGAATACTTACCTAGATAAATAGCGGATGATTCCTACTATTAAAAAATGGTCTTAAATACCCAGATTTTTTTGGTGACCACCTATATATAGCTATAGTTACTAGGAAACTCTAGTTTATGAATGAGGACCGCATCACAGTCCCCATACCCAGAATTATTGGTGACCACCTATATATAATATAGCCCTAACCCTATTCATTTACTCAACTATCCTACTTTTACTGATGTCCCTGTCCCATACACCTACATCTCTATGTAACTATGATAAATTTCATTTATTATTGGCATATATTGTGGTTGCTATCTGTTACTTTCTAGTATCATTAATGGGGTATTGGGCCTATGGATACAAATAGAGCAAAATCTGGTGGAAGAAGAAACTTTTTTTAGTCAGGAGGACCATAAAACTACAAACTGGGTATATATGGTCATTGTGAGACATAAAAACATAGAGGATGAGGTAAAAATGAAATCTTTGAGGCCAACTTATAGGATAAGAGATACTATGACTAGCAGTTAATATCATAGGCAAGGTAACTCAATAAAATGCATTTTTTATTCAAACATAAATATTTAGGAAGAGATCAGAATAAAGGACATATAAAATGAATATTTCTTAGTACTGGTTAAACAAGTGTTGGTTAAAAATCTCAACTTTATGTCTTTAGGTACATGCCAAATCCAGAAATTAAGTTTAAAGTATTTACTTTTGCTAGGTTGATTGGAATTTAGTTTTACACGATCTAAATGCCCAAAACAAGGCCCAAGTCCATCTCAGTGAATCCTGGACTGAGATTGTTGCTTAAAATTCTTGTGCCCAGGCTGCAGCACCAAGTGATGAAACTGCACAGAGGCTCCATAACCTATACAAGGAGTTTCCTGTCATTTTGTGCCAAGCAGTACTGACATATAATGAGGCATCCACCAACTGGTGCTGCCAAAATGACAGAAAAATCTCATTAGAACATGCACAGTAGCCTGGAATACACACTTCAAACCTAGAAACCTCCCCATAATTATTCGAGTGAATCTATATTCACCAAAACAACACAAACATTTAGCCATGCTATACCTTTGAAACAATATGTATCAGCCAAATGAAGCCCATGCTCCACGTCCACTGCAGAAGCACTGAAATGCAGGAAGCCTGACCATTCTATCCAGAATTACACACATGCTGCCCAAGCAATTAAGTGCACTTTAATTCTGGATGGAATAATTTTAAAATATTTCTTAAATATGGAATCTGGACACCTAATAATCATTTAAACAAATATACACAGTTTAAAAGGCGTATGATCTCATCTTTATATTGATTTCCTATACTGGTCGGCTTTCCATTGTGAGAATGGATTGTATTTTCTCATCTTTTGCATACTTAGTTAGTGCTAGGAGGTTATTAGAGCTTTTATTCTAAATGTTTATGGAAATTGGTCTTAATTTGTATGTTTTGAAAGATCTAGTGGGCATTATTTAGATGGCTATTTTTTGTGGTTGATTAACTATTCAAAACAATGATTAGGTAGTTGTCAATGATTGGGTAGTTATCATACTTATCTAGCTTCGTTGGTTTGGAGTAATTTCAGGAGTTTGTGGTGTTGATATTTTACTCAATTTCAAATCAAGTTAAATCTACAAAATATCAATATTCTACTCAACACCGAACCAAGGCTATTAGCATTGGATACAAGCTTGTTTCATTTTAACTACACATTTTGTAGTACCTATGCACATATATCCATAGAGTTCTCCAGTTGCAGACCATGGTGATGGAAATGAAGAATTGAAAGCATAACACAAAAATGAGAAACATTAGAGCAAACATAAATAACTAAGAAAAATAGGAATTAAAAACATTATACAGTTGTATTCAGATACATGATACTATAGTTGTAAAAAGAGGTCATAAAAGAATCAAAGATAAAAAGAATTAAATGTTTCCAAAAAATTATAAGGTTGGAGTTTTAGAGGTCATAAAAGAATCAAAGATAAAAAGGGAAGGCCACTAAAGAGGGATCTTTTGATGAGTTGGGATGACAAAAAATTCTTTAAAGGTTTCATTCAATCAACGATGCAATTCATATTGATTGAAGTCCCAGAATAAATTGTATTAAACTGTGCAATCCAATTTCCCAATCCACAAGACTTAACACACTATTATGATAATAGAATAACAATTTCAAGCACTTTTATGATTTTTGAAATTTAAATCAAGGCGGTCTTAATGTATATGAAAAGTGTAAAGAAATGTATGGAAAATAGTTAAAAGAGCATATTTGAATAGGGCAAAGCCATGACTAATACTTTTAACATGTAACAAGATATTGAAATCTTCCAAGCACACATGGGCTCTATTTGATCATTATTTGAAAAAGGAGACTTCTAATTAAGGATAAAAATCATGAAAATCTCTAATTTTTTTTGGTGCCAATCAATATCATACAAGAAGTTTCTTAGAAGGCACTGCATAGAAAATTTTGAACATTTTGTAGCCCATAGAAAACTTTTATTCTTTTAGCCTATAGATTTTTTAGACTTTTTATAATAAATTATGATAAATTCATTCTATAATTCATTATAGACCAATTAAGATTCTCAAAACAATTAAGCCCATGTGAATGCAAATCCAATAGTATCAAACTAAGCCATTAATATTTTAAAATATATATTCAAAAGAGCTTATCAACATTAGTGAATCTAATAAGACAAATTTATTTAATTGTGATATAAAGTTTGACTTAACAACTTCATGCTGAATCAACATTGTTGAATATAATAAGACAACATTGTTGAATCTAATAAGACAAATCCAACAGTATAAAACTGTTTTTTACATAGTTATTAAAATGTCATACAAAGTTTGACTTAACATTGTATAATCATTGACCAAATCATTTTTTATTTGAAAATGATTCAGAAATCTTAAGCATCACTTGGGTAATGGAATTTAGAGTAGCTCAACCAAGCTCATTTGAACATTGACCTTTTGCTCTTCCAACTTGAATTGATCATTGACCTTTTTCTCTTCCAACTTGAACATTTTTTCATTACGTAATTTTTTTTAACTTCCATTAAATCATAATCCTTTTCATGGCATTTCATTCATCCCTCCTCTGCAATCTGCAATGTAGAAACAACTAATTTGTTGTTTTCAATAATAGTGTCCTTCATAACTATAGTTTTTAATGTTGATTTCCTCTTTTTACCAGTGTACCATTTTTCTCTTTCACTGTCAGTGTTTTGTGAGCCTTGACCTTTTGCATTCACCGTATCAAATTCATCAACATTTTCATTTGGAGATGGAATGTTCTAACTAAATGTATAATTTATTTCTAAAGTATCAATACTTATATTCCCAAGATCAATTGCTCTAGATATCAATCCCAAATTCGATCTCCATTGTATCCATCAATTCAATAGGAAAGTTTGGTGGAAGCTTTTTATCATCCCTCTCTCTGCTAGTCATATTCCAATAGTTATCATGGCCAGAGGGAATATGTGACTCATAATCTCTGATCCTTTTATATTCTGGAAAAATATGCTCCCATCGATCTCGACATTGGTTTGTTGTCCGAAGGACACCATGATGAGAATAGTAGTCTTGAACTAGTTTCCACTTTTCAACTAAAGTTGTAGATTTTTTCATTGCCCCACCATTGGATACTGCATCTTTCTCAATGTGCTTTGCTTCAATGAGGACCATGCTGTTTGAAATGCTCCAATGTGCCCTTCCCTTCTGTGATGGAGGAACCAAACATGTATCTAAAGCTATACCAAAAAGATATCAATGGGTGGCATATGCATGCCCTCATCTATGGAACACTTGGTTAATTATTTATTTTATTGATATTATTATTTTATGAGTTTTTATTTTTAATTTAAAGATTTTTTTTGTTAGAACATAATTTTATTAGGGGTTAACATCTATTTAACACCTATAATGATATATTTTTATAATATGAAATTATAAAACCTTACATATTATATGTTTTATTTAGCATATCACATTTATTTATGAATGGTTGCTTTGAATAGGTGTGTCTATTACCCCTTACAATATTTTTCTACCCTTTCTCTTATATTTAAGGAGGTTCTCTCTCATTTGAGAGTGTGAATTTGGATAATTTATAGTGAACTATATCACTATGCACAAAAGGTATTATTGGTCATGTTGAAGTATGTGGAGGAATGTCCCAAATTTCAATTTATTTTTAATAGACTATTTTTGTAAATGTTTTAATAAAATGATGTTTTATGCAAATTTTTTATCCAAAAAGATTTTCCCCATGTATATCTTTTGCAATGTGTAATATTTGCTAGGCCAAAACCAAGGGTAGATAATGAGAATGATTTAATATTAATAACTAAATTCAGTTTGATCTACCTGTCAATCCAGAGCGTGAACTTGTGAAAGTTGTCGTGGTTGTATGCACAAGGACTGTAGGTAGTGAGGTGAGTGGATAAAATACAAATAAAAAAATCATTCATTGAAACTACTATAAGAAATCTGTGATAAAAACAATTGTAAAAGCTTTTATAACAGTCTACTATAAGAACTGTGAAGGTTGCAAGAGGAACAATGGTACTTTATAATAAATTTGGAACTTATATTCAGAACTTAAAATTTTCTGATCATCTAGTGCAATACTAACATAAATAACTTAGCATCACAATTCACGATTCATAATTAAATGATAAGCAGTAAAAAAATAAACAACGCTAGGGAGTAATGCATAATTAACAAACTCAATAAAATATAAAATGAACACACTGCTAAAGCAAGAGAGATCATCAAGCATTCCAAAAAGTGGGCCTCGCCTCCTCAATCTACGAGGTGATGAAAGAGAAAATGCTCTTTTTCTTTTGCGCGATCCGAAGAGATTTGTTTTATATCTTCCAAAAACTTATTACATTTGCATTACCTCCTTTTTTTTGATAAATAAGGGGCCGAAGCTGAGAAGATTGTATTAATAATTAAAAATATAAGGATTTACAAGACTTGAAGCCTCAACAGAAGATAAAACAAGCAGAATCATGGCCACTGTTGACACTACAAATCAATAACTAAATTCCCAAAAATGAAGATGCATTTGCCACTGTTGGGTCTAGGCCTTGCTCAACATGGAGTTATCTGTTTAAGTATCATTCCATCAGCTCCCATATTTTCCAAAGCGTCTGCCATTGTACTGCCTTCTCTATAAATATGGTTAACCGTTACATTTTCAAACTTATCCATCAGAGTTATTGCTGAATCTAGTAAGGATTGTAGTTTCTAGCTCAACACTTTCTTAGCTCTTATCACATTTACCACAATAGCCAAATCCCCTTCAATTTCTACTTTTTCCATGTTCAATTCTTTGCAAAGGGATAACCCTGACACTAGAGCCTTAAATTATGCCACGTTGTTTGTATCAATCTCCAATGGTTTTGAATATCTTGCAATAGTGTTTCCTTGCCAAGAGTGAATCACACCACCTACACCTGATGGACCTGGATTCCCTCTGGACGCTCCATCAAAATTACGTTTGAACCACCCAATATTTGGAGGTCTCCATTTACAACTTGCTCTATTTTGTTTGCTGACTTGACACCCTTTCCCAATAACTTGAGGAGTTTTTAGACCAAACCAGTTCTTGAACATATTGTCATCCTAGCTTGTATAAAATTTTGTTTTGTTGCTTTGGTCATGAGCTCTTGAGTTCATTGTTTCCACAATAACAGCTTCAATCTTATTCATAAGCATTTCTATCTCCATGGATTTCCCTTGGAATACTCTCCTATTCCTCTCCTTCCATAGTTCCCATATCAAAATTGAAGGAGAAATGATCCAAAAATTTCCACACAAGTTGTCCCTAAAAAGAATTGGCCAAGATTTGAATAGTGTGAGTATATCATTTGGCAATGCTAATATCCAACCAAGTTTAGCACAAAACCACCGCCAGCATTCAAGGGAAAAGGGGCATGTTAGAAGCATATGGTTGACATTCTCCTCACAATTATAACATAGTGAGCATCTTGAAGGGCCCTGATATCCAATTCTTTTAAACCAATCTGCTGTCAAAATTCTACCTTGCAATGCCACCCATGTGAAGATGCCAGCCTTTGGCATGCGCACTCTATTCTAGCATAATTGGATAGGTAATTGGGTTTTGGTTCTTTCTTGTTGCCCAGATGGTATTTTATAGCCATCCCTCAAATTATACCAGCTTGATTTTGATCCATTCCAAATAATCTCATCCCCTCCCTGCTTAAACATAATGAATCTGTCCTTTAATACTTGTATAAGGTTATTAATCTCCACCAATGGTATGTCAAAGTCTTCAAATTGTTTCCACTCCCATTTGCAAGCTTGGTTATTTTCTGATAATATAATGTAGTCACTTACATGAATACCCCAATTGTCTGAACAAATTTGGCTAATTTTGTCTGTGACCATCAAATTACTGATAATAGGATAGCCTCCCCATGAGTCATTCCAAAAAAGTGCTTTCTTCCCATCCTTTACATTCCATGATATATGATTAAGTATGATATCACTAGATTTAGCAATAAATTTCCAAATACGACATTTGCATTACCTCCTTGTCATGCTCAATTCTCCTTATATAATGAATGGATGTGTAACAAATTTCAGACTATTTACTATTTTACTCCACCATTTTATCTTGGCCTATCATTCCTTAGCATGCCAAAATAGTAGATTATGAAGGTTGTCTGCTATTTTCACACCATGTCTTTTATTACATAGTTTATGGTTTATGATTTTCCACCAATATAGGGGTATACGAGTATAGCAACAACTTCAAATGATTTTTTTTATCCTTGCAACCAAATACCATATGCAGATTTCTATTTGGCCAGTTGATATTAGAGTTAGATTACTTCCAATTGCTTCTTTTCTCCTCCAATAGAATGTTGTAAATTATTTTCTAAACTGAAATAATAATGCTTATTATAAATACAATTCAATAATTAATTTTCTTGTTTACCTAAAAACTAAATTAAATATTACTTATGTATATTTAATCATATGCAACATATAGATGGTAAAATGGTATAGAAATGGAATATGAAAATGGGATTAAGGTGTATAAAAAGGTTACAAATATCACATAAAATGGAATGTGAATGACTCTCAGCAATATCTATCCTTGCATGACACTAATTTTATTTTATTTTTTATTTTTTTGTAATGATTAGTATCTTAGATCTTATTTCTAAGATGGTATCAAAGTCAATTAGACTGTGCTAGTCATTTACTGTGTAAATTAAATTTATTTACTTATTTTCATAAATTACTTGTATCATTTACTAAGTTAATGACAATATTTTTTCAAGATTTGTGAAGTGTAGATTCATTTGAAGAAAACTTGGAATGCATTTTCACCTTCTTAAATAGTTAGATTCCATTATGTAAGTATAATTCATTTAAAAAAGGTTAGATATCATTTCAAATAATTTAAAGTGTATATAAATAATTTAATGTATGTTGTTTGTTTTTGTGTATTATATGTCATAATCTAATTAATTCAAAATTATTCTATTATGATATGATTTTGATATTATAAGCAAATTAAAACCTTTCAAAAATATTGGTCTTCTTATGCTCTAAAATGAATTACAAAATATATATAAACAATATAAAATATTTCATGATATTTATAAACATATTTAATTGTAGAAGCTGCACCATACATGTTTTTTATTATGGGATAAACGGGTTTTGATGGGGCCCCCAAACTAGTACATATGGTTTTGAAGGGACTTGAAACCTATCCAAAGCAAGAAAGTTGCTAATAGAGAAAAATTAGCATATCACCAGCAACCAAACAACAACATCCAACAAAGATTAGTAAGACAACACAAGCTACAAACAACCAATAGGAAAGGTAGGAGCCTTACACCTTAAAAACACTGGGACCTTAAACCCTTAACCAAGTTTTTTAGGGACCTTGACCCCAAAACAAGTTTTGAAGGGACCTTCAACCCTTTACAATCAGGTTTTGACGGAGACCTTAAATCCAAAGACCCAAAAAATTGAAAAGTAGTAACCTTCTTACAACTCCATCCATCAAACCCAAAGACCCATAAAACTGAAGAGCAACAACCTTCTTGCAACTCCATACATCATTAGGGACAAGAAATAGCTCAAACAAAAAACCAAGGGACTCTAGAGCAGAAATATTGAAACTCCAATCAAACCTGCAAACCAACTCCACAACCACCTCAAGAGGAAATAACTCCCCTTTATTGGAGAGAATGATGTGAAAACCCAATCCTCCAAAAGCACAAATCTCCAGCAACCTCAGGCTCCACCTCAATAGGAACACCACCAAAGGAAACTAAAAAAGAGGGCTTTCAACCATGTCCACCACAAACATTTCCATCTCTATAGGAAGGGAATCTTGATCAATAGAAGTAGTCTTCACCTCAAAAAAGACACTGTGACAAGGAACAGGAAGAAAGCCTACACCATACATGTTATACAATCCTAATTTCTAAATTTAATGAATGTGATTATGTAGTATGTTAATGTTCAAATAGATTTCCATACACAATAAATATTGATTTCATACCTATCACATTTTAAATTCACTTATAAAATTCTATGTTGAACATTGAAAAAGCCACACCATTTCACCACCAAAAGATGCAAACCTTAATTAATACAATGGCAAGTCATACTTCTTTTATCTGGTCAATATTTTATTTCCTTTCTCAATCTTTACCTACTATAGAATTCTCTTGTATAGGTATTACCTCCTCTTGCATATGTCACTAAACAATGCTATGATACACCATTTATGGATATATGTAGATATGAATTTTGGGCACCTCATCAATCTAATTGTGGTGCACATGTTCATATTTTTCCTAGTTCCTTTGTCATATTTTCATATTTTTCCTCCTCTTCTTTGTGGATGATCATTCCTAATTGCTACTGCTACTTTCGAGCTATATATTATTAGGTGTCATTATATTATATATGAGTGGCAATATTTCATTAAATATATTATTAGGTGTCATTATATTATATATGAGTGGCAATATTTCATTATGTGTCCAATACTCACCTGGCATATAAACAAGTCTATGACATCCTTCTTGATCTCTATCAATTCAAATTTGGGGTAAGTCACGGATCAGGGAGTCGAATCCAAGACCTTAGAGAGCAAACCCAAGACTTAGAACAACTCCTCTAACCCGTGGGGGCTATTATCATGTCTTTATTAGTCAAATGCTAGTGACAACATTTATTTGGTGTGATTTATAAATTCTTATTATATTGGAAGCCTTACAACTATTGTGTTAATCCATTCAACTTTTTCCTACACATTTTCAACTCACTTCCCCTACCAAATATATTGTATGATGCTTTATCTTGGATGCTTCATTGCAATTCAAATGAAGTGCTAGTGCTTAAGGAATGTTGGTTTTATTAATTTTTTTTGTTTTTTTCTCAATCAATTGAAGGAAAATTAAAAATGCACAACCCGTGATTTCTTTAAATATATTATATGAATAATGCAATCTTTCATTTCTCATGGATATAAAAGCAATATTCTTAAAAATACTAATGCATCCAACACATCAAATATCTATTATTAAAATATGTTGACATTGCCTATTATAGACACAAATCTCATGATTGATGAGAGGTGATATGCATTCATGACCCATCATAAGATAGTTTAATAACCTCTAAATAAGATGACTTTATGTTTTGTATTCTCTTGCATTGTCCTCAATGTGAGAATAACAATGGATTATAGAGGAACAATAGAATCCAAGCATAAGCTTTATCAAATATAATGAACATTCAATTGTTAAAGTCTACTCTTACGTACATATGAACTAATATATTATATAATGTAATCTATGAAAGAAATGGATGCTTCAAGACACACTTTGCTAATGATATTGTTTGTTCATATCATTTTCAATTAATCTCCATAAATTTTGTGCTACAAAGGAACCTTTATGTGAAATAGAGACACCAATTCATAGTCTAGGATCTAAAACACTTTCTACATCACAAAAATTCATGATAATTTTACCAAAAACCCTTTAAAAAGGAATGTGGGTTGTAATACCCCTCATGTTGTTTGGACTTGATACTTTTGTGGTTTTGATTGATGCTTTGTGACTGTGATTGTTATTACTTATTGTTTGGTTTGGTGGTTTGGATAGTTAGACTATTTGGTGATTATGCTATTTCATTTGTGAATATGGATACTTCAGTTGATGACATTATGATTACATTGGATTTTGATGTTTAATTTGATTCAATAATACATTGTGATGTAGTGATTTAGTAATTTATTTTATGATGTGATTAGTTAGTTAGAAATGTTATTTCATCATTGATATTATAATTGTTAGTATGGTTTTGATGAGAGGACAGTGTAGCACCACTTGTTTACGAGTACCCTGCTACGCTGCAATTCCTTCTCACAATGTAATGCTTTTGATTATATATATATATATGTACATGTACACGACCTTGTTTGTATGCAGGGATTGTAGGTACAGAGTCTCGATTCCACTTGCTTCGGCAGGACAGGGCAAGCATCAAATTTACCCAACGACATGATGTTGAAACAGAAATGACAAGGAAGCCACCCAGTCCCATGTTTGTCAAACCGTCTTGATTGAATGGTATTGTGTGTCTTTGTGTTTGTCATTTCTGTAATTTATTATTGTGGTTTGTGTGAGTGTCTTGTTCGTATTTATTTTACGTTGGAGTTTTGTATATAGTGATTTATTTAATTAATGATGTTAATAAATGTTTATATTAGTGTTGGATTAATTTGTATTAAAATATTTAAAAGTCTTATTTTAAAAGTCATGTGTTTTATTTAAGTGTTAATTAAATATTAAATTTGTATCTTGTTAATTTAATTTAATTAGATTGTTGAAGATAATTATGAAAATAAATAAATGAAATTGCGTGCATTGCAAGTAAAGCTTGTAAAATCAGAATTAAAACAAAAAGTATTGATAAATAGAAAAAAATCAATAAAAGAAAAGATAAAAAGGACGAATGAGAATTAAGTGTTGGCTGAAAAGATGAGATAAAAAAATAGAAAATTTATTTTATATTGGGACTTTTAGAGTTTTTGAAAAGAGGAAGAGATATCTTTTATTTAATTGGATATTGGTGTGATTTGGATTCATGGGAAGATTTGGACAGATGTTGCACAAAAATTTTAATTCTAAAATATTGGATCTTCTGAAGTTTTTGGGAAAATTGTTTCATTTTCTTTTATCATACTAGGGAGGGGAAGATTTGGACACAAGTTACACAAAAATATTAATTCTAAAATATTGGATCTTCTAAAGTTTTTGGGAAAATTGTTTCATTTTCTTTTATCATATTGGGGAGGTTCTTTTGAATGGAATAGTAGATTAGAAATCTGAGCAAGGAAATCTGGAGGTGAAGTCCTAAAGAAAGGAACAAAGGTTATTCGAAAGGCTATCTGGATCAAGCAAAGCTTCGTCAAGTTTTCATCAGTGCAAGACTCGAGGTTCCACTTGCTTCTTCTTCAATTTTCTGGTTTAAAAGAAAATAAATAAATAAATGAATAAATATGTTTGATCAAAAGAAGAAAAGAAGATCTTTGTTAGAAATTTAATGGTTATTAGATAGCAAACCAACAAGAGAAATTACTATGATTTGTGTAAATATTTTGTATTGTTCTTTTATAATTTTGTATGAATAATATTGTTTCCTTTGAAATAATAGATTTATGTTGAATATATATATATATATATATATATATATAGTATATATATATATATATATGGCCATTTAGTATAATATAGGTTGAAATAAAGGATTTGGTAACAAAAAGAATTATATTATGTTGTCTATCATGAGAAATTATATTTGATTGTTTATATGAAAGTATATATATATATTAATATATATATGCAATATATATATATATATATATATATATATATATTAATATATATATGCAATATATATATATATATATATATAAACCTATTCATTTTTTTTAAACCTGTTATGTTGGTTAAATCGCATTTGTGCTTTGGCCAAATCTGTGGCCGTACTTGTGCATGCCATAGCTTTTGGCATATTAAAATATAAAATAAAGATAAAAAATAAAATAAAATGGTGGAACGAAATTTCGCATTGGAATTTTATTTATTAATAAAAAAATTGTTTTAAGAGAGTAGGGATGGATGGTCCTGGGCCATACCCCCCGTACCCTTTGCGCGGTCAGAAGGGACTGCGCACAGCAGTCATACTGACTGCTGTGCGTAGTACTATGTAAGGCCGACGACCTTTATCTCTTGGGCAGAGTTTGTTTTATTTGGTTTATATATATATATATATGTGTGTGTGTGTATTTATATATAAATATATGTATATATATATATATATATATATATATATATATATTTATGTAATATTCTTTTGAAATTCTGATTTATATATATATATTTAAAAATATATATATAAATATATATTAATTTCTTTTTTTAGTATGAAAATTATCATTGTAATTATTACGTAAAGTAAAATGTTATTGGAAATTGGAATTGTATTTATTGAAATTTATATTACATTAAAATCAAATTCCTTTGTTTCAAGTTGTATCGAGTAAAATAGAAATATATATGCAATTAAATTAGTTGTTTATTTTGTGTTGCAAAAGCCTTGTGCATGGTATCTTGAGTTTTATGGTCAAAAGAATTTATTATTACCATTTTATTATTGTTGTGGTTTTCCTTAGATGTGGGAACCCTATTGTAATTGTGAACCCAATTTAGTAATTGTGAACCTTAGTTCCAGAGGCGTGATTTAATCATTGAATGTTATCCTTGTTTTGTTTGTACTCTTGAGGTTGAAATTTATTAGTATTATTATTTTGGAAGGGCTGTACGAGATTGTTGTCATTTTGATTATGAGTTATTGCGAGATGGGCAATGCCTCACATGTTTGTGTTTTGAGATATATGCTTTATTTGTTATGGTACAACCATTTCCTTGTTTTGGTTTATGTTTCGGGGTCTTCTAGGAGAGTGGCTCTTCATGGGGGTCGGTGCCTCAAAAGGAGGAAGAGCTCAGGATAACCCACGTAAGAGTAGTTTGACAAGTGAAAACCTAATAATAGAACTTAGGGGGATGGGTAGTAAAACATATAAGATAATAATTGGATACCTCGTCTATGCATTAGGGCTATCGCAGACTAATGGCGACCAAAAGACATTTATGTGGTCGTTGTAATCCTTCGTCTCACGAGGTTGATAGCCCGGTCGAGCTACCCGGCGGCCGTTGCCCGCGAACAGGTCGCACCGATGTACTACACCAGCGCCGAAGCAGCCCATAATCCGATGTTCAAACAACATCAGTCCCACCGGAACAACGCCCGGTTTCCTTAGCCCCGCCCACGAAACCGTATCGATTGTTGTTTCGCGCTTCAGCCCAAACGTCCCTATCGTTCTTGCTGGCTTAAGTCAGCGGTTACCGGCCGTCGCCTTATCTACGAGTTTTGATGGTTTATGTTATTACGTTGTCTCATGATGTTGTTTCGTTTTTCCTTCAACCGGCGTTTGTTGCGGTTCGTCATGGTTCATGCCGCCTTTCGCCATGTCCAGACGAAGCCTCCGGTTCGGCACGGCGATTCTCCCGTCTCCACCTCCCGAAACAGCTGGGGTAAGTCATCCATCCAGTTCGGTGAACCGTCCCATCAAACTACTGGAATACCGTCCGTGTCATCTTGTCCGCACAAGCGTATTGTCCATCCGGCCGATATTCATCAATAACCGTATTGAGAACATGTAATGTAATGATTAAACGATGATGTATTATTTAGGAACCTTTGTAAACATTATTGTATGAGATGCATTATGATTGTAATATGTGATGTAATAATACTTTTACTTATGGTTCATGGATGTACTTTTGTAAATGGTTATTGTAATATTATGATGGATGTAATTTTAGATAAGTTATTCAATTTCATCTTTAACCTTTTTGTTAAGAGTTGTTATGCGATGTGACCTCATGTGCCCCAAAGGACTAGATGTTATAATGTTAATGTGCAATGTAAATATATTTTAATGTTTTGTTGCATGTTTACTTTGTATTTAAAAAAATGTTTGCAATGTATGTTCTCTCAGTTTGTAATGACGGGCATATACGGGTTCCATTAGGTATGTCAAATGAAGGGGCTAAAATATTAGCGTATAAAAAACAAAATGGAAGATAAAGCAATACAAAACACAATACCTTCACCTAGAATTTTTGCTTCTCTCCTTGATGAGCAAAAATAGAGTGCACTCTTATTCCATTTGATTTTCTCTTTGATATGTTGATATGTGGGTTGCTCAATGCTCTAGAATAGCCTTAGTATTATTGTTAAGATAAGAGATTAAAATGACATGTAGGTATGATAGCTTGATGAGCCTTGGATATTGAAGGGTGAGAACCTCTAGACATATAGTCTTGAAGAGGCAATATCAATGGTTAGGAATGATTGATTATGTATGGCTAAGATCGCAATGAAGATTAGACTTCAAAGCAAAAATATAGTCATCTAACAAGTGGCACATTGAAGAAGGGCAAAGGCTATCCAGCCCCCAAAATGGCATGGGGCATGGGATGCCTATGCATACTTCTCTGGCGGTCCGTACACCAACAGTCGTGTGCTACAGGTCGTATTTTACCTGCAACCATAATTTTGTCTTCCGTATTTAGTGGTGACTGTACAGTACACCTATTTTTATTTGCCTGATGCCATACTTTCCCCCGCTTATTGCCTTGGCTTTTTTTTTTTAATCTTCTTCAACTTTCATTGTAACTTGTAATGTTTTTATAAATTTTATTTATTTAAAAAATTTAAATGTTATTATTATTCTATATATTATATAATTACATATATATAGAAATTATAATAGTATTATATAATTAAGTTTGAAATTGAAAATATTAATTTAAGAAATTTAAAACATTATTGTTCAATAAAATGGAAAATATGATCATATTTATATATATTTTTAAATAACATTTATATTTTAATTGTATTTATTATATGTTATATTTAAATAATGTCAAATTATTTTTTAATATTTAATATAATGTAAATTAAATTTTTAAAATATTATTATTTTTATTATATATTTTATTTCATATTACAAATTATTAAATCAAAATATAATTTAAATTATATATATATATATATATATATATATATATATAAATTATTAAATACAAATTTAAAACTATTATAATTAATAAATAATATATATTTATATAATACAAATTAAATTAAAATATAAATATAATGCAACACATAATTACTATATAATACTTGGATAATACACATAGTAATTATCTATTGCATTATATTTATATATTAATTTAATTTGTATTATATAAAAATATATTATGTATTTTATCTACAATTAGTTCTTAGATAATAATTACTATCCTATATGTATTATCATAGATGTTTGATGCATCTAATTAGTTCTAAGGTAATTGTTAAAACTAAGATATCCTATTTATCTAGAAATAGGTTATAGAGGTATGTGGATAATTTTAATTATCTATCATATTTATTTCATGTGAAGCAAAGAGAGTACCTTTATTCTATTATACATATACTCTTATAATCTAAAGAATTACACATATACCTACATTAGAGAGCAAATATATCTTTCATTTCTAGTATGTTCTTATATCACCTTTTAAATAAACAAAAATAGTTCTTTAAATCCATAATCTAGTATAATTATACTTTATAATTATTGCATGATACATTTCTAAAATTATGAAATTATACATAATAATTTTAATCTAGTAATATAATGTGAGAATTAGTTTAAGTACTCTAATGTTGAATAACCTCTTGTTGAAATAATACTCTAATAATGTGAGATAACATGTTGAATGTTAAACTTAGGTTGGTAGACTTTCCATGATGGGAATGTTTGACATTAGGTATTATCTCTACCATTCAAAATAGGTAGGTTAAATAAATAAAAATAACTCTTTAAATAAAATAAAATAATTAAAAAGGTTAAAATTTGTGTATTGTATATAACAAGTAAATAAAATAAAATAAATAAAATAATTTGAAAGGTTGAAATTTATGCATTATATATAATAAATAAAAATAAAATCTAAAACATTATTAAAGTATTATTTCAACAAGAGGTTATTCAACATGAATAGTTAAACTAATTATGACATTATACTACTCTTTAACTAAAATAAATAAAATAATTGAGATATTTTTATAATCTATATTTTTCTAATTTCTTATATACAAAATAAAATCTAAAATATTATTGAAAAACAATTATTTAAAAAAAATAAATATTATAAAAAATTTAACATTAATTAAATCTTCCATTATTAATCAATCAAATTAAATATAAAAAGATTACCTAAATGTTAAAAATAAAATTTATAAAAACATTACAAGTTACAATGAAAGTTAAAGAAGATTAAAAAAAAAAAGCTAAGGCAATATGGGGGAGAAAGTATGGCGTCAGGCAAATAAAAATAGGTGTACTGTGCAGTCACCACTTAATACGGAAGGCAAAAATACGGTTGCAAGTAAAATACGACCTGTAGCACACGACTGTTGGTGTACGAACGGCCAGAGAAGTATGCATAGGCATCCCATGCCCCATGCCATTTTGGGGGCTGGATAGCCTTTGCCCATAAAGAATGGGATTTAAGTTTAAATTTTATAAGGAAAATGGCAATGATTAGGAAGTGAATAAGATGAAAAGTTAGTTTGGCTTTTGGCTAAATGTCTAGGTTCGATGAATCTAAACAAGGAGTTAGTTAGACATGTAAAGGGGACATTTGTCACATGAGAAAAATTATATTATGATCAACATGAACAAGATTGAGGACCAGGATTAAATGGACAAGGATATATGATAAAATGGAATAAATAAAATATAATTTATTTAATTAATGGGATCACGATGAAGGGAAAATAATTAAATAAATAGTAAATATTTGTTTAATTAAAGAATTAAAATAAACATGAGAAAGGATGAGAATATTTAATTAATAGACTAAGAATAAAGATAAAATTAGATATGGTTGGATAATATCAGATTTTAGATGTTTACATATGTTTTTAATATATAAATATAAAAATATAACATTTTTCATCATAAAAATATTTAATAATACTTTTACTTAATTATTATTTATCAATATAATATTTGAAATCCCCTAGAGTTTCTAATGAAGAGTACAATTTTTACATTACTAAATAATTAATCGATCTCTCGTAACAAATAATTACTCTACCAAAGTCCAAAACACTAACTCAAAGGTTGAATACTTTTCATAAATAGTGAAAACTAGAGTTTATGTAGTGTTACACTCAAAAGTATTATTATAAATTATAAAGCTTGGGGGAAGAACACAAACTGTAACCTAAGAAAATCATGGCCAAAAACTTACAATTGAAGTAAAATGCATTCAAAAAGCATGACTTCCAACACCAGCGGACTTTATATATTGCATTTGTTTTCAGCCAAGGTATGACAATTGTGAAATGGAGTTGTCATATAGCTCCACAAAGTTGTATGAGAAGAATAGCATTGCTGAATTGGAATGTTTGTTAAAGGATGATATGGGGAAATGAATAGTAAGAGAGTAGAAATAGTCATATTGAAAAATGATTTTTTTTCAATGTTATGGTATAGTTGGTATTGAAAAATAAAGTTTGTAAGAAAGAGTTTTCTTGCTTAAAGTCTATCTTTGCACTTCTGGTTAAGAATTAATATGAGGTTATGTGGATACTTCTTTTATCAATCAAACAATATGTTTCTTTTATTTTTATGTTTTAATGATTAAAAAGTCAATAAAATCATTGATTGTAAATGCATTAATTTGAATTGTAGTCTATTTTTTCACTTCTTATTAATATGTAAATCACATAAACTTTTGTATTAAGCATATAATATTTTTTTAATGAATAGTGCACAAAATTTCCAATAATTAACATTTAAAATGAAACTAAAACTTACCCCTCAAGTTGATTGAGAATTATAAACTCGCATCTATGATCACTTCACAAAGTCCATCATAAGTGAACAAATTTAAGGGATTTTTTAACATCATAAATGACAAACTAAAGGCTCTAGTAATTAAAATTCCCTTAAGCTCCTTTTGTCTAAGGACATTAATATGCTTTATTTTGTAATGAAGTTTAACTAATTGCAGTTACATAATGCAGATTATGGATTGAATTGTAACTAACTCCGAGTGCATATATGAGTCAAACTAAAAACAGCTAAGAGAACTGAGTAAAATAGATGAAGTTTTGTAAAAAAGAATGTATTGACATATGAAGCTGATCCAATATCTACTGTTCAGTCTTTGAAAATAGCTGTGGAAACCATTGCATTTACAGCTTCACTAGCATCTGCCATACATTCAATAGTAAATAATATTTGCTTTGTGTCATGCCAATCTCTTGCATTTTGACATTTGATTTTAAAAGTACAAGCACCAGTACAATGGCAGAAAACTGAGAGGAAATATTTACTGTATAATAGATAAGGTCTGTAAAGAAGAATATATTAAGTGTACCATATGAAGATACTCTGATCTCTACTATTCATTATGTGAAAAAAGCTCTTGTAACCATTGCATTTACAGCTTCAGTTGCAGCTGGTATACATTAAATAATAAAGAATGTTGTCCGGAAAACTGTCATAAAAATAGCTTATATATTGAAACAGCCACAGATAAAACCCCAGAACCAATGCCTTCATTTACCATAGAACAAGAGAACTGTAATATTGAAATGAAACACAACAAAAGTGTTCTGGGCTTGTACAGATTCCCATAAGAAATTTCACTGAAATCATGGCAAGTGAGTTACCTGAAGATTGTGCACAAATTGTGTCATGCTGTCAAGGACGCCGATGAGAAAAATAGGCAGAGTTTGGTGGAAAATTTTCCATGGTAGTTTGGTGACGGCGCTTATCCATTTTTCTGGAATGAAGCCAAAGCACAATAAAGAATTTTGTAAAAGAGCCAATTTCAAGCAATGCATGCTACACAATTAACGGCTAACATAAAGTCTATTAAAGATATTTTTTGTTCAGCTCGTTATGGAGTCTCATGTAAATCAGCATTTACAAATGAAGATACATAAACAAAATGTACCTAGCTGTCACTGTTTCATATCATGTCTACAGCAGGGAAAAAGTGTCCTTCCTTTCCCCACATAAATGGGGATGATATGCATGCTGTCCTCCCATTCCATCCAAAATTGGATCCTTGCCAAAGACCACAGATAAGATAAATGACATTAATATTTTGGCATTAGTAGGATGATATTTGTAACTGGTAAAGCCACCATTTATAATTGTAATGGCGTATAAAAAGTGAATTCAAAGAATTTATTATTCAAAGAAGACAACAAATGCTGGTATTTTATATGCAGTATGAAACCTATAATTTACCAAATAATTTACCAAACAAAGCAGTCTGGTCCTTAAAATTTCTTTTTTGGAAAAGTAAAAATAAATTCAAACTACAAACTTAAAAAGAACTTACCAGAACAAGGTAGTCTGGCCCTTATAAAGAACTTACGAGCCATTGACAGATAACAAGGTTGGTGGGTAGGGTTTGGGTGTCAATCACTGCAGTAGCGAGCCCTCTTCTTTTAAGGCATACTTATATTATTCTAGTTTGTGGAGTACGGCAAAGAACCCTACAGGGAGTGCCAGCAACAAAGAATCATCCACATTGCAGGTCACTTCATTTGGGAAGCTTCTATCAATATGCCCTTTGTACAGGATTGTACTCGTGTCCATATCCAAACGTGAACCCAAATCAGTAACTTAGATATTCACCAAAAGCAACACTGTAAAGTACTCATTGGAGCAGTTCTCAGGTCTCAAACAAGGGAGGCATGCTGAAAGGCAAGCAACAACACTTGTGGTATGCAGGGGAAAATGGATCTTATATGAACTACAGTCAAACTGGAAGGCCTGAGCAAATTGACCGTCCAAATGTGTATAAGAAGACACATATGACCCTATGATTAATTTTTTAGAAGCTAGTCTGGTTTAAAGGGGAATCTGAATCAAATGCTTCTGCCTGGTATTTATGTGACAACGAAATGGAATATACAGCGTTGCAAAACTAGCCCTCTTCATTGGTCCTACCACTACCCAATAGTTGCTAAATTCTCACGAGTTCTGGGAATGTCAAGATGTTGCTTGAACTTCTCAAAGGTGATGAGGTTTGTGAGCATCATTTTTGTTGTACAGTAGAGCATGGTGAGAGAATGGAGAAGTGAATAAGAGACCCTTTGAAAGATGTAGGAGTTTCAAAACTGCAGGAAATAACTAACACAATTTGAGTTTCTTCAACTCTGGGTTTCCCTGAATAATATTAAGGAATGAGATTGATGTAGAAATCAAGTTGCATGTTCATTTCTGGAAGAGAATATCAAATCTGCATAAAAGATTCAAAGCTACAGCTACAGAGACCAAGCATAGTAGTTGTAGAATTGCTTAAAATGTAGAATCCAAGAAAAATTGTGACCATTCAACGACTGTATACATTACTGTCTTGATTATAGCCTGTTAGTTAAAGCGTTGTGGTCTATTTGCACGATTCTTGTCGTAAGCTTTACGGGCCCTAAAAATGGCAGGGTTCTGCAACCTAAAGAAAACAGTCATAATCCCAAAGTAAGTTATGCATCGTTAAAATTTGCACCCAGAGTTGTTTCTAAGGCACAGCTGCAGACGTTCCAAACTCAATTAGGGGAAAGAAAAAAAATTAAAAATAAAAATCAGGCAGTTAAAGATTCTGTGGTTTTAGTTCCAGTAAGCAAAGATCTCAAATTTGTCAATAAAATGAAACACGGGGCACAATAAATGCAAAAAAATTCCATGATTAGAAACTGTAATCTCCAGTAACATACAATTCAACATTTCCACAAAACAAGAGTGACAGAGAAATCCAGCACAGGAAAGTAAATAATAAGCTGGAGAATTACTCGGAAGAGGCAGAGGCGACCTCCTCCAGTGTCTTGGTGGTGCCTGCGAGGAGAGAAGTGAGATAAGCGACAAAATCTTGTTGGGAATAACCTTGAATTGGATTAAGCGCGAAATTCCATTTAACCAGACACCTCACCTATTGCTCGTTCACCACTCGAAAAGTCGCTGCCAATTTCCCACATGCGCTCCAGCGGAGCCGCCATGGGGATTTCCAGGGAGCCCTGCCATTTAGAGCTCTGCATTTTTAACCCTACAGAAAAATAAAGGAAGAGCGGTGAAACAGTGCAGGGAAGGAGAGATATAAATGGATTGGATTTCCAGCATATCTTCTTTCCCAACTCCATACAATAATGTTGACTTTTTTTCCTACGATATTTATAAATATATATTGCTTTGGCCCATTTCAGAATTTGCTTCACTAATCGCATCGAAACCCTATCCGGACTTCTGAAGAGGAAGAGTTTGGAGGAGCGGAAAGCAATAGCAGCGGGGAAAGCAGCAAAAAGGGGCGAAAACCTCATGCTCGAGAACCTCATAAGTTTTTACCTGTTGCAAATTGCATCAGGTCAGAGTCTAATCCATCGAGAAACTCTTCGTCATCTACCGCAGAGCAGAGCAAAAGCTCCTCCCAAGCTCGGAAGACTCATCTTCTAGGGTTTCAGGAAACAGATCTGCAAAGCATTCCACCTCCTCAAAGATCTCGTAGTGTTCACGGAGCCAGTAATCACGAAACCACGGCGATGACTGTACGAGCTTCCACCATTCGGGTGAGAAATCTTCCACCTGCTAGTAGGCCAGGGGAATAAACAACAGCGTGTTAGAATTCAGCGTAGAAGTTCCATTTTCTCGCGATGCAATTGCCATCTGCTAGCACATCAAAGATTCTCGATCCAGAATCCAACCTGCAACCTCCCTGCACCTAAAGAAATAAATAGAAGACATTGTATCATGCATACTCTAAAACCCTCGTCGAAACCTTATTTTCAGGCTGCAGCTCACCAAATTGGAGAAGTGAAAGGTCAATACCAGTGAGGAAGAGTTTGGAGGAGCGGAAACCAATAGTGGCGGGAAAGCAGCCAAAAAAAGGGCGAAAACAGCAGAAAAAATGGTGAAAATGATGAACGCTTGAGATTCATTTAATGGTGGTCTATTGTAATCTGCACCATCCGGGGATGGAAAAAATACAGCGTGGGGATGCCGTTGGCATAAAATAAAAATATTATGATAATTTATTTTCTGCATTCTTTCTAAATTGCAAGGTAAAAGGGATGGGAAAAATTCAGCATGGGGATGCCTTTGGCGTAAAATAAAAATATTATGATAATTTATTTTCTGCATTCTTTCTAAATTGCAAGGTAAAAGTATGTTTATCCTATTGACTTTCAGTTATAAGATCTAATTTTATTGATATATTCAATAGCTCCAAACATTATAAATTTTAAAAATATAACTAAAACAGTCATCAACTATAACACTATCAACATCTTTTTAAAGATTTAACATTGAAATGTAAAGAATATTCAATTCATTAAAAATATCAAAGTATTAGAATTTGTATACTCACAATCTAAAATGCAATACAAGATAGTTATATATTTTTTTTCTAAATGGTTTTGCTGTAGAATAGAATATCTTAAAAAGAACCAGATGCTTAGAACAAAGGATTTCAAATCAATTGATAATATCAGCATGAAAATGATAGAGATCAGTCTGCTAAGTTTTATGTTTTACTTTTATTGTTTACTTAGTACTTTGAATTGAAATAAAAGTGGTATAAAATTATAAAAAAAATCATGAAGCTTTAAGCTAAGAGTCAGGGCCAAGTTTATCATTAAGAATTCACGTTCTTAAAAATAATTTTTAAAGTTCTTGTAATTTTAAAAACAAATTTTTTATTTTTTTTATTTTTATATATAAAAATAAAGGTAAAGTTTTTTAATTGGTTTGTTTTCTTTTAACAAAGCAAGAAAAACGGCATAGGGCAAGGGCAAATTCACCACCATAGAAAATTAATCAACAGAAAATTCACTGCCAGCAATTTACTGCAGCAAAAAATTCACATGAATTTTACTTGGCTGGCAGTGAATTTTCCTAGAACCAAGAAAAACAGTTCAATAAAATTCAATCAATACTAAGAAAGTTCAATAAAGAGGTTCACAATGATGTAGAAGATTCAGAGATAAAATGGTGCTTTGTTACGCAGATTGAAGTTGACTGTAAGGGGTTGGACACTGAGGTTGTGAATCCCATAAGGTATGTAGGGGTCTCTAATTAGTGAAAAGAAGAAACCAGATTTACTTGTAGAGTTTATGAATTGTTCTTTTGATTGAGCCTGGATCTTTTCTAGAGAAAAGTAGGATTGTTTTTCATACAGATCAAGTTTTGGTTCCATTTCAGAGTTCTTCAGAGAGGTCTGGATTCAAACCTCCCTGATTTTAATGGTTTTTTTTATCCCTTTGATGTGATTTTATTGTTTTATCCTTTGTTTCTGATGAAGTCTTTTTGGATTTAAGACCTGTTTTTTCATAAGTTTTTGTCTCATATTATTTATGTTTTATCTTGATGTACAAATTTTTGAAACTACAAAATAATAACAAACATTCAACACCACTATAAAAAAAAATGAACACAACAGACATTTAACATACAACCCATAACAAATTTTTAATTTCATTTTAGATACATTCTCTTATTCCTTACATATTCCACACACTATTTTATAGTGTGGATCTAAGTTGTGATCATTTGGAGAAAAAAATTATTATGTATGCTTGCATATTTCGCATCGAACATTTTCAATATAACATTGCTATTTTTTTCATGGATTTTTTAACTGTGATTAGGTTACTTAAAGTTTTTTCCACTCTTTCAGAGATTACTTAGCTTCCATTTAACCCTTCATTTTGAGCATATCAAACTGATGTGAGTTTCATGTTTAGATATAACCAGTTGTTGCAACAATAGAAGGAGGGAAAGTTATAACACTTGCTAACAAGGAGACTTTAATGGCTGTAGGTCTTTTCTTGTTCTGCCACTTGCGCACAAATACAAGGTTAGAACTATACCTATAGACTCTGAGCATTTTGCCATATTTTAGGTAGTTATCATTTCTGTTTTCTTGTGAATCTGGACAAATTTATGCACCAGAGTCTGCAGTATTCATCTTTGGGAGAGCTCTACTTTTAGAACTTTGACCTTACCTTCTTTGATTCAGTAATTTCTCCATAGTTACAATGTTTATTAGTAAGTACTAATGTGTGCATTTTTTCTAAGAAAAACTCTCACGGATGTAGTTTTTTCATAGATTTTTAAGATCTTAAAGACAATATCTGTGTGTCTACAGTTCATTCAAGGGTTGCCAGAACGTTCTTTGCCAATGAAATTTAGGAAGGTACTCTGTTCAGCAAGTTCATATTTTCCATATTCCTTTCAACATCGCCATGACTAGCACTTGCACCAGAAGGGGTGCAAGGGTTACGCCGATAGAAGAATATATGTAATTTAACATGTTTAGGAGGCATATTCTTTATTTTTCTTTAAGAACTTAAACTTAAAATAGAACACCTTTGGCATTGCAAACAAGATTGTAACTATCAAAAACTACACTCTCTTTCCATGTTTATTTCTATATATTTTTCTATCGGCATAGCCCTTGCACCCCTTTGGTGCAAGTGCTAGTATTTTAACAAGATTATGTAAATAAATGAATTCATAATAAGTATAACAAAAAATCCCAAGATATACTCTAAATTGTATCACCACTAATTACAATGATTACATCCATATATCAATAATTCCAATGAGCTTGTGATACATTTGAATCCAATAATATATCCACTAAAAAGTAAAATCAAAAGACATCATGTATCAAATACCCCCACATTTGAAATAGTGATTGAATATCCAAATATACAAATGTACAACACTCCACTATAGTATTGTTCAGAATTTTAAAAATTTCCAATGCTCCTCTTGTATATAGGGAAGATGATATGACCCTACACATTGAAGGGACTCTATCCTCCACAACCTTCAACTTGACTTGAAGGAGATGAATAATTAACCTATTGGTTGGGAAGAAATATGTAATAACATTTACCTTTCTTAGTTCATTATATGTTCATATTCCAAACATCTAATCTATAATCATGAAGTAACAACTAAGCTAACCAATATTCATGACACTTTACAAAACCAATCAATGCATCTTAAAATATGATAACCAATTATACAAATTTACATAATACCTCACAATACATATCTAAAATAATTGAAGATAAGATTGTTCAAAGAAAATTGCATGCAGATAATTTTCATAGGGATAAGCAACTTCTTACCCATCGCCAATACCCCCTAAACCTGCATGGAAGCTAGAAATAGATTAAGCAAAAATGGATTTATTTTTTCTAGATATTAGACATGAAAATGATTTGGTAGACATGTTGCAAAAATTTGTAAAAACAAACTAAATACATGAACTATTTGTAATATGTATGCTTCATGAATCTGTGATCACACACAAAAGAACCTTTGTTGGCATCTAACCTACTTATGCAATATCAAGGAATAAACAACGATTAGAACATAAATAAATATGATAAACATACATGCAAATGAAGAAGAACAAATAAGGCACATAATATGTTTTGCTGTAATAACAGTATATGCATGAAATGGGTTTGTTGAAAAGGCTTTACAAACTTTCAATCAAACGCAATTTGTAGGTGTAAAGCCGAATGCCACAACCTTTGCTAGCATCCTCCCTACCTTTACCAAAACGGGAGCTTCAGAATAGGGTATGGACATTCATCAACACGTTAAGGATAGGGGAATTTGTCGAATGCTTTAATTGCAACTGCTATGGTAGACACACATGTAATGAAAAAATAGGGCATGGGAATTGCAATTAAAAGATAAAATTTAATTGAAGATAAGACTGTTCAAAGAAACTTTATCACCTTTTATGACCAGGAAGAATATTTCCAAGTCTATTGAAAAAAATTCTTACAGATGATACACAACAACTATCACAAAGAAACGTGCAAGCATACAAAGATATCCCAGAAAACGTCCTGGACATAACAAAACAAGAGCTGCGCTGCAGCTACAGTCCCTGCCAGATGGGAAAAGCCTGCAAAACAGTAATGGAAGTTGAATACACAGTACTCATCCAGAAGAATAAGTAGGCTACAGCTTGATTCAAGAAGACTTGAGTGTCATAATGGTATGATGCAAATTTGGGGTGTTGATGACCCTAGAAGATGGCCGATGATGCTTCACAAGAGGAACCAAGGACTGCACAACATCAGCCATAAGAGTTCTGTAACCTGCTTCTGGTTGTGCACACATTGCAGCTATTGCTGCAAGCCTGCAACCTACATTTCAGAAATGAAGGCATATGAAGTTAAGATGGAAAGAAACAAAATATATTTTACGAGTACTATTACTTCATTGAAAATTATTAAATGGCTGACCTGAATGAACTCCTTCATTGAGAATTGACCCTCCAACACAAGATCTATAACATGAATTAGCTTATGTGTCTGTAAGCTGAGGCAATGCCTGCAAAGAACAAAAAGAAAGTAATCTGAGAAATTTATGTTTACAGTGCATGTTTTTAAAGCCAGAAGAAAAAGAAAACAATGAGGCAGGATCAGACTTAAGTTTGGCCAAATCAATATCTGAGACTTTGGCATGGTAGTTGATAATCTCGTTGATATACATAGTATAACAAAACATATGTATGAAAAGACCAAAAATCGTCAAACGATGATAGTGGTGTGAACTTTCATCTTTTTTTCAGCATTCATCTCGGCTTTGTTAAGGAAATAGCTTATAAATTTATAAACTTTTCAATACATTGCTAGAGCAGCCAGGATAACACTGGTGTGAACTTTCATCTTTTTCTTGCTGCATCCATTTGGACTTCATTACCAATATCATAACCAAAATTTAATGCATAACCTTGATTGAGATTTCTTCAAAGTGTATTGGGAGGGAAAATCAGACCATCACCAATAAATCAAATGAGGGTGAATTATAGAAAATGTGATGCAACCGTTTATATTTGTGTGCTTCAGTTTGGATCTGAGTTTAATTATACGACATCCCAAATGAAGGTACAGATGTAAATACCCAAGTGACATGTCTCGATATAAAACTGAAAAACAACTTGTTGTCAATGATTTTAGACATACAATCTAATAATCCAGTTATTATGATCAGAATCATTAAAGTGGAAACTCCTCTCAAAAACAAATTCAGGTATTGACCATAATGCATTAAACAATTGGAAAACAACTTGTTGGCAATAATTTTGAACATAAAATCTTAGTCATACATATGTTAAGAGCACAACCCTGAAAGTGGTGGATAGCTCAAGCAGTTTCTCACATGCATTTAGTAACAGTTCATTTAGAGTGAATAATATTAAACCCTAGAAATTGGGAGAGTGAGTTATAAATTTTCATGTATATAGATCAAAAGGAAAACAACTTGTTGGAAATAATTTTGAACATAGAGTCTTAGTAATACATATGTTACGAGCAGAATCCTGAAAGTAGTGCATAGCTTAAGCAGTTTCTCACATGCATTTTCTAACAGCTCATTTAGAGTGAATAATATTAAACCCTAGAAATTGGGAGAGTGAGTTATAAATTTTCATGTATATAGATCATTTTGTTTTATGAATCTGTTATTTTGTTTGGTTTTTCTGTTTCATACTATCCAAACTTCAGTGTTCTCATTTCTTGTGGTGCTCCTAGCACAGAATTTGCAATAGAAAGCCCCGAAATTTCTCTCTCCCCAAAGAATATTCCTGATGGTGGAAGGAAAGTAACAGCTGTAGCGAACTTTGAAGTAGGAAAGGAATCTATTATCTGCTTTAGGGATTTTCTTTTTTGTCAAGATTCAAGATGTAGATTCTGACCTGACCTGGACTGAAAATATGTCCAAATGGTGGCCTAAGAGATGTTAGTGTAGTCAATTTATGCAAACACTTGCACTTCTTATCTTCTGAAGGACATCAGGGATTTTAATATCGACAAAATTTTCATGGACAATACTTTGTCAAGCTGGAAACATCTCTTGCCTTATTCCTGGGCTCATAAGATAATTGTTGCAAAAGTCGAGTTTCAGATACCTGTGGATCTTGACACTCTACAAGTGTTTCTTACAAAGGATGAGACCAGATTTGAGTAAGTAGGAGAATGGAAACCTGGGTAAGGATGTGAATGAAATATTTTCTGATGAATATTAATGGGTGTTTCGCTTGGTGGTGGCTATCACCAAAAAGGGAGGGAAGAAGATCTGCAACTTTCTAAACAAATCAATTGCATTCACTCAACTCTAGTCAGCATGGGAGAATGGCTAAAATCTTTTTACCTGACAGATGGCAGGGTAGCCAAATTAGATGACAATTCATTTGTTTTTGATATTTCTACCAAGCAAGAAATGCAAGAATTTAAGCTCCTTGCACAAAAATTAATTGATCATTGTAGGTTACAAGTGTATGATCCATGGAAATTAAGGAGCTCTAGGAGTCTGCACTTGCCCTTCTCTACACCAAGCGAAAGAGATTCCAAAACATTTGATTCATTGAAGGTGGTTTATCAATATTAGGGGCTTTCAGTCCTACAGAGAAGATCAGCTAGAAAAATCATTTCTCCTCAAATCTAGGTAGGTCTAAGGGAATTAAACAGAACCTAGTTTTGACAGTTAAAACCAAACCATCATGATTCCATAAAGATGTCAATTCTTTGCCCATTGGTGCTTAATCGTGAGTGGTTGGTCCTCATCATTAAACCCTTAAGGCGTATCATAAACACCACAGAATGCACAGCCTTCTTGAATACAAACTTCAATATCTTCTTCTTTATCTGCCCACGCTGTGGTGGGAGTTTCATCATCTTCTTGCATGGAATCATCGTCCAAATCTTTTCCAGCTAACTTAAGCAATCAAGAAGCCAACACAAATATATATATATAGTGAATGTGAAGTAACTTCATTCACAAGGTTGGAATTTTTGCGTACAAAGCTTTCTTCTTCATTTCCACAGAAGGGATATGCTCCTGGCTAAAAGAGAAACAGAAATAAGCATTACTTTTGTCATCGACTTTTTTTCTGGTTGTTGATGGAAACATCTTCTTGATCACATTTGGCAGGTCCCCCCTAAATTTCTCCCGCCAAGTTTAGTGGCTCTTCTGTTTTCTATCTCTCTCTTTGTTTTTTTTTCATTCCCTTTTATCGTTGACATTCATCTCAGCATTCATACCTGAAAATGGTGGGTGAAGCTTTTGATTAGACTCTAACTTGCAGTTCTATGGACAAAAAACTTGAAGCTGCTCAATTTAACATGGATTTGGAAGATATTGAAATTTAAGAGGTTTGCTAGTAATAGTGACTCGGGGCATTCTCAAGTGCTTTAGGACAATCTTACAGCATAGATATGAGTTTTTCTACTTTAGATTCTCAGCATTTTTGCTGACATTCATCTCATCATGCAGACCTGAGAATGGTGGTTGAAGCTTTGATTAAACTCTCACTTGCAGTTCTGTGGATGACAAACTTGTAGCTGCTCAACTTGACAAATTCTTCATGGATGATTTTTTGCAGGTATACAGATTTGTTTTCTTTAATTTTGTGGAGAAATCCTGCATTTGAGAGTTTGCGCTTACATTTGAGGTGAGCTTCATAATCAATTGATGACAATTCTACGGTCTACTTGTAATATACAAAGCAAAAAAAACCTTACTTATGTCTTGAGAAAGTTGTTTTTGTTGAAGATTGTTCACCAAAGACAATATTTGTGCTCCGTTTTGGTTTAATTATACATTAGAAGGATAGACAATGGTGGATTTAATAAACTATTGAATAATTCAGTTTGACATGGTTTTGAATTGTTGGGAAACTTTTGATTCATTGCAATTGCAATGCATTTGCTTCAATTGCCTATTACACATTGTGTGGAGTTCATGTGGCAGATTGCCCCCTCTTACACCGATAGCTTGAGGCATACCTTTGGCCTAGATTCCACACAAGGACTTGCAGTTCCTCAGCTGAGGTATGCCACATCCAGAATTGTAGGCCATGGCCAATTGTACCCTTTTCAAGCAAACTGTGAATGTACTTTGGCTTAGATGCAGCATCCCAGGGCTCGCCTCTTGTCACCACATGCAGAATTGAATGTGTTATGTTATAGGAAATTTTACGTGTGGAAGCCATTGCCAATTGTATAATTTTCTACCACACTGGGGACATAGTTTGGCTTAAATGTTGCATCCAAGGACTTGCACCTTGTCGGTTGAGGTATGAATGTAGTATGTTGCACTCAATTTTGCATTTGGAGGCCATGTCCAACTGTAACCTTTTCAGCTACACTGAGTAGATACCTTGGCTTAGATGATGTATCGCAGAACTTGTGCCTTTTGGTTTAGGTATTGTGCACACAGAATTCAACATGGTATGTCTCTTAACTTTATGCTTGGAGGCCATTGCCAATTATTCCCTTTTCAATCACTTCAGGATATAGCTTCACTTAGATGCTGAGTCTCAGGACTTTTATTTTGTCAGTTAAGGTAAGCTGCACTCAGAATTTTATGTGGTATATTATGCAGTTTTACACCTGAACATGTCTTTGAGAGATTTGAACCTGAGGCTTTGCTATAAAAGTTACATAGCTTTTAACCTCGGCTTAGAGTGTTAGACACATCAACAAGCCTTGATATTACACAGGTTTTGTCAAAAGGTCAAAATGCAAAGAGGTACAAATTTGAAAATACATTGAAGGTAAAGTGTAAAGTTTCTGTTGTTTGCCCAATGAGTCTATTATGCCCGTGAGGTGCGTTGGCTAGGATGCAATCTAAAAAAACATTGCCTTACCTAACTTCAGCTCACCCCAATAAGCAAGTCAATGGCCAATTTTCTATCTTTAAAAATTATTAAAATTCTTGGTCCCAATAGCCTATGCCAGATAGTTAAGTTAGAACCTCTTGTTGTCTATAAAGTTCATGGAGGGTAATGGAAAATCTATTTTTCCCATTCTTTGTGTAGTTTTGCTAAAAATCCTGTCAAAATGTTGCTTTAAAGTTAATTGATGTTGAGATTCATGGATGGAGGGTTTATGTCACATGACCAATAAAATACACTTCATGTTTTGCAAGATAAACATCTTTTGGTAAATTGCAAGTTTCAACTATTAAAACATGGAGAATTAGATTAGTGTATTGAGTTTTTGTTATTACCTTTGTATGTAAACAGAACTCCACATTCGAAGAGGGGAGCATCCCATTCATTTCCACACCTACAGGTGAATACCAGATCTTAAGCCTCTCATACAAATCTCTGCTAATAAATGTTACTCATCTGAAAGCCATCAATTGCAACGTCTGGCAGACTGCACTCCAATTCTTTTCACTTCTGAGGGAGGGATCCAATGCGTTTGCCTCGTTTGGCTGAGCCTTCTTTCCTACTACCCTTCAATCAAGCTATAAAATGGTTGGAGGAATGTGCGGGGCTTCTTGTTTGAAAATCTACCGCCCTGATAGAGAATTGGGGAAGAATAATATTTCGGTGCAGCCGTATGAGCAGCTGCCGTCTGGAGAATGTGTGTTCTCTACCATACTCATCCTCCAAGTTCAGCGCCACTAAGACCTGAAGAAGCCGCAAAAAATAGACCAGTTCTTTGATATTGAGGGGCCGCAATGGATTTGACAACAACATAGCATTAGAGGGAAATAGCCCTCCCTGTATTGTCTATCAAGTGATATTGTCGTAGCTAGGTCAAGGGAAGCTTTAGAACGAAATGTCGGTTGCAGGCCATCATAGCACATGTATCTCCCCATGTCTTTTCGTCTTTTTCTCCCACGAGCAATTGGACACATTCTCCTCTGTTAGAGCCCTTCCACATTCTTGTCTGTTAGAGCGCGAGTGGGATAATTGACTTGAAGGGACATTCGATAGCAGCTGGATATTTTTAGCTGATATGACATGTAACATATCTGATCAAACAAGGAGTGCCAGCAGCCAGCAAAATCTAAGAGAATGATACTGTGCATTTATCTCTGATATGACATGTGATAAGCTTTGCCTGCCGTAAAATTTGCGTTTGATTGAAATAACCTGTTTTGTGGAAACCTGTGTAGTTCTTGCGTGAGGTTTGGGTGAAACCTCACACTATATATAGCCTATCGGCTAAACATATTATTTTATTCAGCTTATCAATTAAAAATATGATTTTATTTTAGGATCATCCCAAATCAATATTTAAAACAAATTGAGAAGCCAACAGGTCTATCTCTATTCTACTCCAGAGGAAAATACAGCCTTTTCCACTATGGCAACTCTCAACTATAGATATTTCAGGCTTAGGCCTTGTATAATGAGCCACTTAATTGGCTTTGTAGAAACTCCATTGGCAGAAATAGATATTTCAGGCTAAAAGCTTGCAATACTTTCTTTCAACATTTGTTGATATTTCATGTAATATATTTTCTATCTACACATCTTAATGTTGTTGGACTGCTCATAATATGGATATATACTATTGATGTTTCACAGTGTCATGAATATTGAAGTTACCATGTTTGGTGATGCTTCTTACATTATATTCTAAAGAATCAAACATGTTACCTTTTTAAGATGCAGGAAACTTAGTATATATGGTTTCATTCAACATTCTATGGGTAATAACTTTTGGCATTTATGGAAAAGCTTCTCTCAATGGTCAAAGTGATCATCTTTTGATTTTGAAAAGACCGTCAGGTCATCCAGATATACTAAGATGATTAGGTTGATAAATCCTTGAAAGCAATATCCATTGCTCATTGAAAGGTTCCACCAACATTTGAAAGTCTGAACGATATTTTTGAATATGCAAACGTTCCCCACTTAGTAGTAAACATTGTCTCATGTTGATTAGCTTCCTTCACATATATTTGGTTATAGCCCGAGAAACTATCTAGCAATGAAAACATCTCTGATCTAGCCATAGTCTGCAGAATCTACTCTATCAATGGCAAGGGGTAATGGTCTTTTATTGAGGCTTTATTCAAATCTCACAAATTGACACAAAGCCTAATATCTCCATTTTTTTTTAGACTAGTACCAAATTCGACACCCAAGTTGAATGTTTGATTGGATATATGATTCTTCACTCGATGAATTTGGTGAGCTCCTGCGTCATTAACACCTCAACCTTCGTATTGACTGGCCTTTTCTTTTTTTAGATGGGTTTAGATCCTTCCGCCAAGTCAATGGCATGTTGAATTATGCTTGGATCATACCCTCTAAGATCATCATAGGTCTAGGCAATAACTCTATCATATTTGAAGCATATATCCTTTAGTCTTTTCTTGTCTGTATGGGGAACTTCCCTTCTGACTTTTAGCTCTCTGTCACTTTTGACATCAAGCTCTTTATAGTCCCTAGTCTCCGCAATGAACCTTTGCTTGTTGTTTCTCACATCTTCACAATCAAAGAGATTCTCAAGGGAAATTAATCCTCGAGGAAGCTTTACCTTTTAACTGGATGACATACTCTTTGGGAAATTCTACTCCTGGTGGCGAATAGCCGGAAGTCGTTCCTCCTTTCTGTATGAAGGTAGCAATCTAAATGTCATCATCAAAAGCTTGCTATTTTTGATCATTGTTGAGAATTGAGGGTCAAACAATGACTCATACCACATCCTACTTGGTTGAATCAAATTTTGGTTCAAATTGTAAACTGACGGAAGCCATCCAATCAGTGACATTTTTGAGATTGAGGAATTACTTGTATGTCGAAAGATTCAGAGCTCTTGATCAAGTCCCAAATCCAATGTTTATATACGACTTCATCCTCATGTTTTTTGTAGCTGCCTGTCCGTGGACCTAGCTCACCACTAACTCTGAATCTCCAAAAGCTTGTACTCTCTTTACACCCATTCATTTTGCAAGGATTAGTCCATGGACCAAGACCTCATACTCAACATCATTGTTTGACCATGAAAACTAAAAGTGGTAAGCTTTGAGGGTCTCTGATCCTATCGAAGCTACTAGTCAGACACTTGCTCCAGAGCCAGCTTTACATTTGGTGCCATCAAAATACAAGGTCAATAGACGATTATCACCTGGATCATCATATTCTTCTGATCCTTCATCAATTTTGGAAAGACCTAATCATCGTTAAAAATCACATAGGTGCCTAGCCTTGTTGCATGAAAGTTGTCAAACGGATCAGAGTCAATGAATTGGTTGAGTAGCACCTCTTCTTCAAGAGTCTGATCAGTTATATCTTCTTCATCTTCCAACATTTCCACACAATATCTCTCCTACTAAGAGATGGAGGTATGCGCTACTTCAAAGCATAGAACTGTATTGTCTATAATGTGTTCGAGATGCAAAGATTCAGACAAAATCTTCATCTTCACCCTATGCTTGGTTCTTAATATTATGTGAGACCAGTTGAGCGCTAAGTATCCACCAGGATTTGCAATGAAATCTCTTGAAAGACACATTCCAAAGACCGAGGGAATTTCTATCACTACCACTTCTCCTGTGACTATTTAGCTTGGACATGAGAAGAGGGTCAGAGATAGATCTTTTACCCAACCAACAGTCGAAACCTTCTCCCCATCCAATTGCATGATTCCTTTTTGAAGGGGATCATACTTAAGTTTCAGGGCATCAACCACCTGTTTTGGCATGACGATGGTGCTAGCTCTCGAATCAATCATATTATTATGTAAAATTTTATCTCCCACAATAAGTGTTAAAAAGAAAGGTGTGGGCTTTGGCTTGCTTACCTCTTTCTCTTTTGCATTGCCCACATCATTTGTATAAGCTGATGCTTTCAGAACTTGAGGGGATGATGTGGATCCTTTGTCTCCGCTTTGGCCACATGACGAAGTCACATCCATCTGTGGCATTTATTCTTATTTTTTCAATGCTTCCTAAAGCAATGTCTTTTATTCGGGAATAGATATGATGTCCCACAAAGATACATTGGTGGGTGCCTTCTTCAATTGTTCCACCACATTAAGCATTCCAATTAGTTGGGTCTTGGGCTTGAATGGTGGTATTTCTCTCATTTTTGGAAGAAAATGTTTCGTCATGACTGGGCTTGGTGCCTTGCTCACCTCCTTCTCTAGAAATGGTAGATTATGTGGTTATAGAATAGGTCAAATGTTGGGCAATGAAACCTCCTTTTCTTGCAGTGGTAGTTGTCGTGGCTAAGGACGTGGCACAACTTGTTGCATCTATTCTCTCATGAGCCTTCTTTTGGATCTTGTGTTGTAATCCAACTGTACTTGTGGGGCATTAGTCATCGGAGCTTCATTCATGAACATTGCATCTTCTTCTTCCATCCATGAAAATAGCGCTTGGTCGAGCACAATATCTAGCTCTTGTTCCAAGGACATTCCTTACATTCACACTCTAAAGCAAGCATTTTCCATTTTGAAGGACTTGAATATTCATCCACATTTAGGAGCATTCCCTTGCTTCTTTGTCCCACTATATTTTTCTGCATATTCCCTCTTGGACAATTTTGGGGCATATGACTATCGCTACATGGGAAGCACCATACATTCTCATCTTCTGCCAAATTGTTCTAGCCTAGAATTAACTCTTTACTATGGTTGTCTTTGACTATCTATAGCGGCATGGTGACCGAAACTATCTAGTTTGCAGATGTTGTCTATTGACCTCCTCCTCTGGAGGATCCCTGGTATGGATTCTACTGATAAGATGGCTTTCCTCTGCCATAGGCTTGCATAGTCTACTTCAAAGGGGTTGCTTGTTGTCATTTGATAATGACCAACTCATTAGCAAAAGTCTGCATGAGACACTTCATGTCATTGATGTCTACTACAATCGAGGAAGAGTCTGACATGATTGTTTGGGTGGTGGAATACATGTACATAGATTGCGGCATAGCTGACATCAATTGAAGTAGGAGTGCTTGGAGTAGCTTCTTCACATAGACCACTAGAGATTTCTACAAATACAGGCATCAGAGGTCATGGAAAAAGCTTCCCAACATCAATTAGACTATTTTCTGCATGCACAACTAGCTCATATGCGTTGGGCAAGACATCCCCTCCCATAAACATTATCATTACTACAATGTCTGAGTTGAGGGCCTTCAGATAGAACATGAATGCCATCGCAGCTTGGGGTTGAGCAGTTATAGGGATCCTTTTCCATGTTTTTTGAAACCTGGTGTTAAAATTGCTCATGGCCTCTTGTGGAGCTCTCTTGATGGTGATTAGTTGTTGCAATAATGATGAACGATCTTCTTTCTCTTAGAAGTGTTCGAAAAACCTTTCACCGAGTTCATCCTAGGAGATGATAGAGCCCGAGCTAAAGAATGATACTAGTCTTGGGCCTTTCCTTTGAAAGAGGTAGCTAACAGCCTCAAGGTGATGTTATCCTCTATTATATTATGTACCCTACATAGCTCTACACTATATCCTGAATGTGTTCAAAAGGGGTTTTGAAGTCTTCTCCAGAGAATTTTGGAATAGCCTTGAGGGCATTAGTGGGTATGATAGGCCATACATCTCGGGGTGTGGGTGGTCATAATGGACTACTGCTATCCCAGGTTACAAAATTTCTAGGAGCAGGGGGAGGTACATGAGTCATAGAGAAAAGATTCCTATGGATCGAGTATATAGGTATTATGATTTGGAAGGTTAAGCCTTTGGGTGGAGTAGATAAGGCTTTGGATATTTGGCTCTTCTTTCTCTATTGCTCCTTACAGGTGATACAAAACTTGCATGTCTCCTTCTCCTAGGTACTAAGGCAGGTAACTAATAGTACCAGAAGTGGCCTCTTGAAGATGCTCTTGTTTGGACTTTGGGAATAAAACTTCTAGTTTCCTTCCTTAGCCTGATTTAAGAAACATTTTTGAATTCTAATCAGGCATTCAAAAAACTTCTAGTCCCACTGGGCATGCCAAAAAAAGAGTTGTTGATCATCAAAGCTTACGCCTCTCCTACAGTTTTATGGGAAATTCAGTGAGTGGGAGATTGACTTGTGCCTCACTAAATACCTTCAGGATTTTTATAGAAAGTCAGCTCTTCTTTGGGGTTTGGAGAAAAGGGTAGAAGGAAATGTAAACATAAAACATAAAATGGTCATGCACCAATGCTTTTACAACATTTCAAACCCAATCATTCATATGAGTGATATAATTAGACACAAAATGCCACCACCCTTCATTGTTGGAAAAAGAATGAACAACAAAGGCTAACAACAAGCACATTGTAGAATTTCAAATTTTTTTGCAGCTGGTGCTCATTCAAGTCCAATCAAACATAAAGATTTCTAAGGATGACAAAAAAATATTCAAAAATTGCATAAACTCTCTCTCTTGATACAACATAATATAACAAAACAACAACCCTTGAAAAAAATAGAGAAGTCCAATGACATAGTCTAGTTGTCACAAGTTATTATGCTACCATATAAGCATACAAGATAGAAATTAGCCACTTAAACTATTTGAATTGGGCTTGCAAGACACAGTGTTTCATTTAGAATGAAAACGTAAAGAAAGAAATCTTGATAACGACCATACATGTACAGTCTCAAATATTTCTTCTCAACAATTCGTGCTTCAAATATCAAATGAACTTTAAAATAGAGGTTGGATACCAATCCAACAATAGTTTGACATTTAAAAGATATAACATTTCAGAGAAAAGTAGTTCTACAAATTTTACTTCTGAAAATAGTTCTATATCCTAAGAAAACTAAAGAAACCTTTACTCAGCAAGGAAACTGAAACTTGGAATCCAACCCTTTCATCTGTTGCTACCTCTCATCTATAGCTACAGAAAGAAGAAATCACCACCACAACACAAAAGTAATTACTACCAAATGTTGGCATTTGATAGCACATGATCTGATTGTAGATCTTTAGTTAGGTTACAACAATCTTTGCTCATCAATTCTCAGCTACCGCATTAATGCTTTCTAGATATTTAGCAAAGACAGAGGCCTCTAAACGATCAAATCCTAGAAAACGGCCTGGAAAAAGGTCTATTTGACCGATCACATCACCTAAAGGCACCGACTCAAAGCTTCCATCCTGACAATGAAGAAAAGAAAAAGGCCAGCAAACTCCGACAAACTCCCAAAAGATATTGCTTCATAAGAAGCATAGTCTACTCGCAACGAAGAGATGATGTGTCAAACAAGCGAAAACTTTCAAGCTCATGAATATAGCTCCTTGAGAAAATCTTTGATGATTTGACACGTATCCCGAATCTCTCCCAAAATGGAAGGCAAAAAATTAAAAGTTGTGCAACCACCACGTGGCACATTGTGCACTTTTCTGATAAATCTACTTGAGCGCGGGCACATCCAAAACTAAAAATATTAAACAGTCCAAAAAATCAAAATGATCAAGGAAAAAATGCTTCATAATAAATAATATAAAATATTCCATGATATTTATAAACATGTTCTAAAGTAGAAGTTGCCCCATACATATTACACAGTCCTAATTTCTAAATTTAATTTTCTACTATGTTAATATTCAAATAGATTTCCATACACAATAAATATTGATTCCATACCTATCACATTTTAAATTCACTTATAAAATTCTATGTTGAACATTAGAAAAACCACACCATTTCACCACCAAAAGGTGCAAGCCTTAATTAATACAATGCAAGTCATACTTCTTTTATCTAGTCAATATTTTATTTATTTTCTCAATCCTTACCTAGTATAGCATTCTCCTTACTTAGTATTACATCACCCTTGTAAATGTAGGTTTTTGTTGCTTTTTGGAAGTGCTAGAGTAGAAGTTAGTGGTACACCTTACTTGATTGATTCTTGAGGCACCATTTTAATGGCCACTTCCTCTTTTATATGTCACTAGCTTTGACCAGTTTACAGACTTAAGGGGGGCAAACAATTTAAATAGGCTCCCTGATTTCATGCGCAATCTCTCATAGTGCAACGCTTGAACATAGATGTCTGTAGAGGTTTAAAATACCATGGTTACGACCAACCCTGTTTTGGAAATATATTAGATTTTGATTTGTGCTCATTGAAATCTGTAGTTTTCTATTCAATCTGATGTAACTCTTTTTCCAAACAAGTTATAGAGTCTTCTATTACTTATTTTTTGGTTGCCGACCTTCCTTGGATCTAGATGAGTTTAGAGATAAATGTGCATTGCTACCTATTAAGTATTGTTGTGTATGAAACATATCCACCTCATGTGCATATGTAGGTTGTATCAAGGTTTATCCTTTGTGCCTATAAATTACTCAAAGTAATTGTTTATCATGTACTAAATGTAAATCTCTTCCATAGGTGCAATCCCTATAGTTGTTATTTATTTGAGACAGCTAAATCTGATCTAAGTCCTGTAGGTATTAGTAAGTACAGTAGACTAAACTACAGTTCTATCATGCATGTGGGAGGAGAGGTCAATAAGCACTATTATTTAGTGCTGAGTGATAAAATTTACTTGCCATGTGCATTTGTCTAAATCATTTCCTAACAAGAGTTATCTACATTCCATTTACTCGTTGTACTTTTGTTTAAATAATAATCAACCTCTTATGTTTTAACTATGTTAATATATATATATATATATACACACATTAGAAATCGTTTAGTTTTGAATTGCTCATTTTAAGTTGGTGACAAAGTTCATTAGTATCGACCGGTGTATTTTTAAATACGTTTGATCTAATTTAGTTTATTGAGTTTTGAAAAAATGATAAATTAGATTTAGTCGCCTTTAGGATAAATAAACATTTATATCAAATATAAATGCTTCTATGAAATGCGAAAGATTCTATTTATATTTGCTTTATTTTTATCGAATAAAATGACCATGATATCTATTTAAGTTAATAGATAATATTTAGGATTTTTATTTTAAATGAAAATGGAATTTAAATTGTGATTTAATGGAATTATACTTTGAATTATTCTTTTAGTATTGATTAGTGTTAAAGAGAGTTTTTGTGGAGATTAATTGTTAAAAGTTAACAAAATGAAAGATTGTTTAGAATTGTGAAAAAAATAGTCGAGTTATGTGTAGCAAGATTGTTTAAGCTATGATTGAAAGTAATTATAATTATAGTTTTGATTCGTTATTAAAAATTTTATTTGATTGTTTTAAAAGTTAAGACTGTAACAATCAACATGAAAATAAATTTCTTTGAGATATGATGTTTAAATATCTTTGGAATGACTTGGTTGTCTACCTTGTCTTCCTAAAAGGTAATTCATATGCACAAGTAGATGATTTTAAAAAAAAGAAATTGGTTTTTATCAAAATGTAATTGAGAAATTAGAATGAAACAATTAGATTTAATTTCCTTATTGTCTGTTAATGAAAATTATATTAAGTTGGTTTATTTCAAGCAATGTATTATTGTTTTCTTGAGATGGAAATTGGATTTAGGAAATCCTAATGGTAGCTTTATTTCCTACCTGAATTGCTTATTACATTGTGATTGCTTTTGTTCATGTAAGTTGGGGAAATTGGTTAGTTGTGTATGTAAGTCTTCTAGATGATGCTATTTTATGAGGGGATTGTTGTGATTTATGGTTCAACCCTTTGATTTCCCTTGGGTAGTGCACTTGGTTCTAATTTAGTTAAACATCTAGTTACTATGAATGGGATGTGTTGCCTCTTATATTTTGGATTGGGATTTATTATTTTTTTTGTGCACTATGTTTACCCTTGGTTTTGGATTAGATCCTTGTGTTTTCAGTAGGGGAGTGGTTCTCAATGGGGGCTGACACCCAAAGTTGTGCTAGGTAACTCATGTGAGAGTTAGTTTTTTAAAGAGGAAAAAATGGGTTTTACAGGGACCTGAAACCACGAAGTTTACAAAATAGAGATAGAGTCAATAGAGACATCTCAGTCAGAAAGGTTGTAAAAATAACAACAGTAAATGCCCACAACCATAAAAAAGGCCAGCGAAGGCCACATAACCAAAAAACTAGACAAAAAGCCAGCAACAACTAAATTTTAGTTTTTAAATGATCAATAGTCTCAGCTTCTAGCTCATTCATATCCTGAACTCCCCTCTTTAAGATCTGAAAAATCTTTGTAGTGGGAGGTGCTTTCCTTTTAAGATTGGCTCGGGTCCTTTTAGAAATACCTTGGTCCTCATTCTTGCTTTCCTTGTTCTCTTCCAAATCAACAACCAACAAAGCCTGTTGTGTTTTTTCTAGCTTTTCAGACATAACATTGATAATAATGGCATTGTGCCTAACCATTTTATGGTTTTGTTCCATGATTGTTTTCAAGTTATTTTTAATTTTAACCATTTCCTCTTCTAGAGACTTGTATTAGGGGAAAGGGTAGCTTAAATCATATAACTTGTTAATTGTGCCTTGCTCATGGGCTCAAGGGCTTGTTTAGACTTGAGATGAGATGAGAAGGCCTGGAATGGAATGATCATTATCAGTTTGTAGATTCTGCATTGGTTTGCATGTGGGATTGGAGGTCATGAGAGGCTACAAAGGTAACCCAAGATGGGGGTCGAGGCCGAGGAAGATCTACCAGGGTAACCCATGAAACTTTGTGATGACACTCCTACGGCAATAGTATGTATTGTGCAGTTGATATACTTGATTATATTACTCTAGAAGCAATGTAACCTTTATGTATGTATTGTTCTTGTATGGTATAGTATTGTGTGTTGCATGTGTCTAGAGGTTGTTGGTTTTTCCTAGGAAGCCCTTTTACTATCTCCTAGCATAAGGGGTGGGCCTTCGAGTACCACTTGGTTGGGTGGAACGTGCACCCTACACTGTTGGGTTCCCATTTCATGTTCATGATGGTGAGACCTTCCTGATTAGAGAGCTTGTGTGTACTTGTTATTTTGTACTATTTCTTATGTTCTTTTGTATCAGTTAGATTCCTATGTATATGCACTACTCATTTTTATTTGAGGATAATTCTTATATCATTGTAATTGTAACATTATTGTATGATCTTTCTCATTTTGGAAATGAGTCTTGTAACTGCTTTATGGAATGAATGCAATCTATGGATGATTCTTTAATGTACTTTGTATCTAATGAGATAAGTTTAATGCTTTGGATGTATGTTATGTATTTCATGAGTATTATTTATATGCTATGGATTAGTTTACTTTTTTAAGTTATAGGATTCAAATGTAAGTGTTGTCATGTACCTTAGAGGATGAATGAGTTAAGTGTAGTTCACTTTACTATTTTTAATTACACTTTAAAAAAAAAATTATTACGCTTTCATTGTATTTGTGTTGTCCTCTAGGGTTACATGGTAGGGTGTTACATCTATTGAGATTATTCATAACTTTCCTAAAATGAGCATAGGTTGCATTGTCGGTAGTAGTTGGCATGTCTGATTGGAAATTGTAATGCATGATTGCATAGATTTTATTCACTATTAAGATTGATAGGTGCCTTGATAATGGAAGCAATACATTACTACTATAAGGCAATCAAAAGATGTAGCAAAGAAAGTCAAAAAACATTTCAAGTAAATAGGATTTCGATGCCCATGATTCTAGCTAGCTTTTTGAGAAGTAATTTTGTAACATTTGAAGAGGCAATACCAAAAAAATTGTCATAACCATGATTGCAACAATGACAACATGTGTGAGTACATATATATATAGGTGTGTGTGTGTGTATGCATATATATATATATGTATGTATATATATTTATATACACATATTTCCATATATAAGTATGTTGATATAGATATATGTGTATAAAAAAGGTATGTATACATATGTATTTATATGTGTGTGTGTATACATATATATGTATATATATTTAGTTGCATGTATATATATATGTATGTATATGCATATATATATATATATGTATGTGTGTATACATATATGCAAATACATATATATGTATATATGTGTCCATTTATGCATATGTTTTTTACATATATGTATTTGTTTATATATGTACATATGTATATAAATGTAGACATATATACCTATGTATGTATATATATCTATCCTGAATATATATATCTATGTGCATATATATGTATGTATACACACACACATGTGTGTGTGTGTGTATAAACATGACACATTGTGTTTTGCAGTGGATGTCAATTTTGCAGGAATCTATGCCAATTGTTTTTTGATTGCAAACTTACATCGGTTGTACAAGTCAATGTGATTACAAACTTACCTTTGTTTCTGACTATTTTATGTGGAAATTTCAAATCACTCAGAAATTTCCAAAATAATTTAGTTGAAAAGTTTGCTACTTAATAAATTCAATTGCAGCTGTAATGCATGCATATGTTAAATGTAGACAACAACAACAATAGGCATTGAATGATAAAATATAGTGGTTTGGAGAAATATAAAACAACATTTTAAAAGACATAAGAAGTTACAAATGCTTCGATTCTTGTCCGCAATACAATAGGCATAGATATACTGATTTTACATGAAGAAATTCCCCATTTGTTTAGATGTCATTTTCATTCTCATTTAATAAATTGAAGTGAAGTTGCAATGCATGTGCAGAAAAAATATTACTTTCATTCTTGCTCATGGTCACAACACTTTCATGTTAGGTCTTCATCAAGACATAATGAACAATGCTTAAGGAATTTGACAAGATAAATGAGAAATGGGTGCAAGAGAATGCAATGTTGTGCTGTGATGAGATAAAGTTAGATAAACCTTGTATATATAGTAAATATGTATTATTATATTTAGTGGAATTGCACACACACATATATAGATAGATTGTAAAACCCCGTCACGCAAACCCCAAAGGAACAACAAAAAAATGCAATAATTTTTTTTTTTAAACATAAGGAATGCACTTTAAGTAATCCAACATAACCAATGTTTCAAGTTGCACATCTAAGTCCATTGGGGTACACAAAGTGACATTACTAAACTATCTCATAACAAAATTAATAGATGAACATTAAGTTACCAATTACATATCCATTCATTCACATATCACCATTTAAAAACATCCATTAACGATAACCAATTTAATAAGAATAACCACATAAAACCATACATGCAAATACAATAAATTAATCATGAAGATATTAAGTACATATTTCCATAGATACAACATAACATTAACAATATTTACATATGGTAATTCAAGAATGATTACATGGTATGATAATACATTACATCAGTGTGATAGTACATCTCAATGGACACATAAATAAAATTACATCATAGGTCTTCCCAACACATGTGTGAGTGATACATCAATACAAAGAATAAATCTAGAGTACAAATATACATCTAGTAACATAAGAATCATAGATCAACTGCATCTGCAAAACTTTGCACTGAATGATACAACTGCATCATAAGGGGACCCAATGGGGTGCGTAGCATGTTCCACCCAACCACCCCAGTGCTGGGAGTAAACAAGGAAGGATCCCCAACCAAGCACATCCAAACAGTAAAGCAAGACTAAACCCCAGACACAAAAAGCAAGAGAGCACAAAAAAATCCCATAATGATAATAAATTTCCAAAACATAACAATAGACCATTTCCAGAGGATTTCAATAAAACAACTCAAAAGGGAATGCTAGAGGAGAGTGTCATTGCATGGCCTTACATGGATTATCCAGACAGCCTATCACAAGGTTTCGCCTCCATGTAGGGTTACTCATGTGGAATCGTTAACCTCTTGTGAGGACGAGGCAATGATCATGCCAAGCATGGCCTTCTCGACCCACCTTTAGTCTATGATAGCACTAACAAGCAGACGAGGAAACCATAATTATCTTATTAATGTTTAACTACCCACCCCCTAATTAATTACTTAGGCTATCACTTATTACTCTAACTCTAACGTGGGTTAACCTAACAACCCCTTTGTGCGATGACCCCCCTTAGATCCACTCTCCCTAGACAACCAAAACATAAAAATCTAACACCAAGGGATTGTACCAACAAGAACACTGAACCAAAAAATGGAACATTCATGAGACAAAACCATCTCACCAAAATCATAGGAAACACACCCATAAAATGGTACAACCCATGTGTAAACTCAGATCTCAACAATAATCGAAAACATAGGACCAAATATCAAATTACAAGATCAAATATAACCATCCATTTCCCCACTTCTGGAAGTCCCTAACTTAAGCTCATACAAAAGGATAAACTAACTCAAGGGCTTTCCCACATGACACAAATCCAATAAAGAGAAAACCATAATAGATTCAATGAATAATCTTGAGAGTACACAATTACATAAAACAACACCATATAACACATTTCAAAACACAATAATTTCACCAAATAAATAAATTAATTACTCGAGAATATTCAACTTAATTAAAATCACATAGTTTATTTCTAATTTTCTCGATTAAACTATAACATTGCAAATTTCATTAGTTAATCCATAATCACAACATAAAAATAACCACCTTTATATATATATATATATATATATATATATATACACACACACATATATACGTTTTATGCATATATTCATAAATACATATATACATGTATATATATAAATAAAACATCTATTAAATTCATGCATTTAAAACATATTATAAAAATTTCCCATTTACTTCACTGTAATAATTACAGAGATAAATAAATATACACATATTTTAATATATACATATATATATACAAATATATACATATATATATATACATATATATTAATATATATATCCTATAAAAACTAAATAAACAAATTTAAAAAGAGACAAAATGCAAGAATGATAGTTCTGTATTGGGAGGTTTGTGAAGTTCCCACTAGATCAGGTACAGAGTCTCAGGTCTACCTGTGGCAAGCAATGGCAGGGATAGCATGCCAGCTGTACCACTTCATGGCTTGGTGGTATGATACCACACCACTTGCCCCCAATACATATACAAATTTTCACTTAATATTTTTATTTTTTTTAAATTCGCAGGCACCAATAACGTATGTAAATATATATCTCTTACAAGGAGCCAAAATATTTAATATGTATATATATAGGTATTTATATATTTTCCCATAACAAAAAAAAAATACAAAATCAATAATATGAACAACAGATTGATTTTTCTCCAACACAACAATAAATTTTAGCATATAATTTTAATTCCATAATGAATTTATTTTTCCATTTCAAACAAGAATTTCACAACTAAATTTATTGAGAAAATTTAGAAGGCTTTACAATAGTTTTCTATAGAAGATCTAAAAGTTTAACACACACAATCTTTTAACAACAAAACCTTTTTCAAAACATAGATATTGATTTTTTTTTAATATAGTAGACACGATATTTTTTCCCTTACATAACTATAAAAAAGAAATGAAATAAAATCAAAAGAACTTGGAGTCCTTCGTTTGATTTCAAATCCACCAACACGACATCCCTTCTTCCTCTTTCGAAAATAGATTCCCTTTGAAATTCCTTCTCCAAATTTCTTCTTTCAGCTAACTTCTAGATCAATATTATATTTTTCCTTCCCAAGAACAATTTTAATAGAGAAGCACATTTGAAAACCTATCTTTTTCTTTCCCAGACAAAACTAAAAACCATCCTCTGTGTGTGTAGAAAACTTCCTTCTCTCACAATAAAATAAAGAAAAATAAATAAAGCTCTTCTTTCTTTCTTTTTCTCAAAAATCCAACCCATCCATTGGTTCTTTTTCTTGCTTTAAAAACTCACACTTATCTCACAAATTTAATTAAAAATTCATTATTTTCACATGATATTATCCTCACAAGATATTCTCTACTGATTTTCAAATTTTAATATCTTGAAAAGGATAATTTATAATTATCACCAACATTATTTATTTTAGTTAATTACTTACACCTTTAAATTAAATACTTTTAATTTACAATATTTAAATTCAAAATTACAATTACTCACAATTAATCATATCCACAAAATATCATTAATTTATTCCATATAAAGTAAAAATAAATTAAATAACAACTAACCATAATTAAAATAAATAAACCACAACAACTAATACAGAGACAAGGACAAAGCCAAAACCATGACACAACAAGACTCACAACGAGGTGATGAACTTGGGATGGGGACACTTCCTTATCAACTCCCTTTTTCAACATCGTACCCATTGGGTTAATTTAATGTCAGCCTGGCCCCACTGGTAAAAGCACAAACCTGTGTCACACTTTATAAAGGAATCGGCCAACAGCAAAAAAAAATTTGAACTTCGACCACATAAAAGTGGTCTTTATGTTTTGAATTTCAAAATGGTATAAACTAATAAAATGTAGAACTTTTGGTGTAGTTTATTCCTGTAATTTTTAAAATTTAAAAAAAAAATTGTTTTTATTATGTTTTAAGGACAAATTTTGGAATGCTGAAAATTTCATAAAAGAGTGACTTCACGGGCCGTCAAGAAATAAAATGAAAAAAACTTCATTTCTCCCTATTTTTTTTTTTCCAAATAGGTAATTTCAATATCCTGTGCATGGAAAAAAAAAATCACATTTTGATGTATATTTTTCTCGTAATAACGTTTTAAAGTCAAACATGTCAGAATTTAACAGTTTTCACAGGCCGTCAACTAATTTCAATTTTTTCAATTATTTTCAAAAAACAAAATATACCCTTTTGAAGTAGACTCTCTCCTCTTATTCCTCATATAATATTTAAAACATTTTAATAAATTTTACTATCATTTTTTTAATATCAAATCAGCCTCTTTTTTATTTTTTAAAACCTACTTGCATTATTTTAATAATAAAAGATATCAAAACTAATCAAAATATTATAAAAATTCTATATTTGGATTCTACACTTCAAGCTCTACAAAAGGGTATTTTTATTTTTTGCAAAAAAATCAATCTGACTAGAGAAATACTCTACCAAAAATGAATGTTTTAGAAAATTCTGAAAAATGATGAGTAAGCTGCCATGTAGGATGCCAACTAGATGTTTTCAGCCAACATGATTTCGGGCAATAAAGTTTCAGCCGAAACCCTCTCGGCCAGGAATGAATCACCCGAAAAGTAATCGATCAGAAATCTATCGGCCGATAAGTACTCAGCCGAAAACTAATGAAATAAAATAAAGTTATTTTCTTTCAAATTTATCAAATTAAAAAAATTCAAAAATAACAAATATTTCAAAATTTTCTCAACTATTTTGGATTAAAGAAGATTTATTTCAACATTTTGGAAGGTTTATCATTTCTAAAATTTACAAGACTTATTTCGACAAAAAAAAAGGCATTTGGAGAAGAGGAGAGATATTTTTAAGGTGTATTGATCTTTAATTTATTTAATTGATTATGTTTTTTATTGAAAATGCATTTGAAGTTTGTTTTCACTTTTTTTTTATTAAAATATTAACATCAAAGAAATATGTGTAGAAATATATTCATTATTCAATTAAAAATATTTTATGTTTTGCATGTTTATGTTTATTAAAAACTTTTGTTTAAATATTTTATGTTTATGTTTTGCATCTAGTTACAAGTTTTTTAAAATATTTATGCTATATTACATGTACATGTTTCATGGAAAGCTTATGTGTGTACAAATTTCTATGTAGGCAATCATTCAAATTTGAGTGTAATTTGTGATGGCAAATTGAAGGACTAGATCAAGGAAGTATGAATGAACACGAGTAAGACAAAGAAAGAGAAAAGCGGATGAAGGAACATCTACTGAACAACAACCCATGGAAAATATTGATGATCAAGGTGACGTACAGGTATAAGAACAAACTGAACCTAGTACTAATATAAATGTTTTGGACTATGGTATGGAAAATTTGATGGAGATGGATGAAGATTCTCTTTTCAATAATACTTCATCTGAAGATATGTTATCTGAAAGCACATTAAAATTACACTCTAAAAAAATATGGGATGAATTTTTTGAAGAGAAATCTCTAATTGGAAGAGCATAGTTAATTGCAAAGTTATTTAGACGAAAATAAATGACCCCTGTTTTGGAGTTGTTAGGGGTTGATAATAGGAAAAAGTCATCAGATTTAAAACAAACAATTGTTGAAAACCTGCAAGAAGCATTAGAATGTATTGAAAAGAAGAGTCGGTCTAGTGATTTAAGTGCTGCACGTAGAGCGTTGATGACTGTAATTTCTAGTAAGAAATTATCATATAGAAGACAAGTTCAAGCAATTTTTGAATTACTAAATGTTTCTAGGAGAACTGTTCAAAGATATATTGAAAAGAGAGATGAAATAGATGGAAAATTTGAGAAAAATTGGGTAAATATTTGTAGGGTTCCTTGAAAAGATAGAATTTCAGAAGATGTAAAGAAACAAGTTGTTGAATATTGGACCACCCACTCTCGTGTTTCTTCCAATAGAAGGGATACTATACAAATAATAGGTGATGATGGTACAAAAATTTCTCATCCAAAACAGTTTATAGATACAACACAAAGTGAACTTTTTGAAGCATTTAAACAAGAATTTTTAAATGTGAAGATTTGTCAAAGGATGTTTGAAACACTACGACCATCATTTGTACGTATAAATAAAGTGCGTGAAACTTGTTGTTGTCGAAATCATGTTGAATTTTATCTACACCTACAATCATATAGAAAAGTTATGGCAACAATTGATCGAAATTTAGCCATCCCTCGAAGCACAACACAATTTGTGAAGTCTCTTCTATGTGAAAAATCAAAAAATTCAGATGAATTCAACATTCAGTGTATAAAAAATGTACTTTCCAAAGTATGACTGCATGTTTCACCCTAAATCACAATTAAAACTACTTGTTTAAGTAGTTATAACAATTATTACATGCAAAAATCTTTTGAGTTCATTCTTTGAAAATAAGAGAAAGTGACAACATGGCAGAAAAAGCAGAGCAAAAATGTAAAAAGTTC
>VDFB02107406.1:0-16658 GCA_007258455.2 Sequoia sempervirens | reverse complement strand
CTATGAGAAGCTACAAATTGTGCATTTGTTTGATACAATTCATATCAGAAAGAATATAATAGAAACATTATGGAGAATATTGGATGGAGAGCATGAAAAAGAAAAAAATGTCAAAATTTGTAGTGACATTCAGGAAGCCAATCATGCAATGAAAAATGTCATTCAATTAAATAGCGATGGAGACTAAATTAATATAAGCACTCTTCCTTGGTTATTAACGGAGTAGCAAAGCAATGCTATAAAAGAAGAAATATGAAAAATTTGATTTCCCACAGGATTTGTTGCGAACATAAACAATATCATAACAAAGAAAGGTGAATTTGGGTCATGGATGAAAATGCATGATTGGCATACCTTCATTAAGGTAATTATTCAGGTATAATTTATATATATTTGTATACTACATGTACTTTTTAGTGTATTATGTTTACTAGTTTTGGAAAAATAATGAAAATATCATTTTATAATTGTTGTAGTACATTCTACCTCTATCTCTCCTAGACAACTTCGACAACAATGTGAAGTTGCAATTTATATATGATCTTAGAAAATACATCAGGTAAGTAGCGATATTTGTGCAAGTAAATGGCTGAAAACTCTACTTGAGACAGGATGACAACCCTAATTATTTGATTTTTCTTATTGATCAAATTAATACTTTACAGTTACTATGATTGATTATAAGGATATAATCTTTACTTGAAAGAAACAAATGATCACATCACACAAATATATCAAATGTGTATCGACAAACTAATATATTCTTGATATACCAATTTGAACAACATAAAAGCATCAAAATGGAGACAATCAAATAACTGTATAATTCCATAGACAACTAATACCAAAGAATAAGCCACAAATTCATATATCTTCGTTAACTTCATTGAGCTTCATGCATGTATCTGAGTCTTTGTGATGAAAACATCATTACAAAAACTATCTACAATATTCTTTTTTTTATTTGTCTATCTCCTCCCCTGATCATATAGAATAGGTATAAATATAAAAAACTATGAAAGGACACGTCCTTTCATAAGTGTTTTTGCATAACAACAATAATAAACTGGTGATTAGGATCTATTTAGCCATAAATGGATTTTTGACAAATCATCAAGGTAATCATGACATGCATGTGTGTCAGAATCTCCAAGTGCATTCTAAATTGCTATCTCCATGATCACCTTCCATTCATTCTGCTCACAAGCCTCGTCCAGTGTTGAATTGTATCCTATAGCTGTGGTGCAGGAGCACCCATAGGTTACCTTAGATTGTTTAGAAGGTCATATTTTGGCATTTGTTTAGGCCAACTTATCATCTATCCTTGTTCATTTTTTGTTGTGCCTTAGTGGCATTTTTTATTGGGTATTGATCTCTGATGAAGGTCATGTTGACCATTGGTTAGGCTTAAGGCTTTTGCAAATGGGGTTTTGACCTTTTAGGCCTTTTGGGAGTTTCTTTTCAATTTTTGAAAATAATACTCAATTGGAGTTACAAGAGGCCAAGGAGATCCCATAACTATTTTGAGACCCTATTTAGGGGTGACCTCGAAATGGGAGAAAGGTTGGAAGCATTTGATATTATTGAAGTTTTTGAATTCAAGAAAATAGTTGGGTTTGAGAGTGAACTTTCTAATTTTTGCATTGAAGTGAGGTTTTAATGAATTGATCATGGCACTATGATTAGAGTAGAATGTAGATTAATTGATATTAGAGCATTGTGTGGAATTAGATAGGTTCTTTATTCAATTTCAATCTTGGTTTGTAAATAGTTTTGATTTCATACTGTTGCTAGTCTGAACCAGACAGTTTTGTGTAAATGGAGTGTTAGTTCACTTTCCCACTGTACAAATTGTATGGCCCTTTGGGAATAGTGACTAGAATCCATGTATGTACATATGGTAGGGTTTAGAGTTTTTGGAACTATAGGAGTTACTGTGGAAGTCTTGTCCTAGGCGAGCTAGGAAGAGTCCGGATAGGGAAGACAAAAAATGCAGAGCACTTGATTTGCAAGGGTGTCCATTTCCTGACAAGTCACAGTGTGGAGAGGGCAGGTAAGTACCTTGCCAAAACATAGCATGAAGGAGAAAGCTCCATCAATCCATCTGGTGTGAGAAAAATCAAACAGTTTGCTATGAGGTCAAGTAAGGGTTTGCATAGGCCTAATTTTTCCAAATTGTGGGTTAAGCCTTTGTATGGATAGCTGAGACCCAAGACCCCAAAATTTTTTAAGAGTTGGGCATATGAACCAGGTATCCCAAGAAAAGAATGGGTGTTCTTTGGAAAGATTTGGAGAAGTAACATGATTTCTCGGAGAAGGAGACCTAATTGGAGCTCCTAGGGCTAGTAGCCTTTTGAGACCTAAATGAGGTTTTGGTGGAAGCGAATTTGAAATGGAGCTAGGTGGACCCTCAAGAACCTAAATAAAATGGATTGAAGTCATTAGAAACACCTCCACACCCCTACAAGATCAAATTCAAGATAGAGGAGGATTGTAGCCTTTAGGGTGGATTAAGGGCTAAGGTTAGAGTTGCAAGTTTTCACCAAGTCTAGACTTGGTTGGAGAAATTATGTTGGTAGTTGAGGTTGGCAAGGTATTATAGGTTGTAGTGGTGGAGTGAGACACCTTAGAGCTCTTCCAAGCAAGACCTAGAGCATGAAACTGTGATTGTTTCATCCAACCTCCCTATCATATTGGTATTAGAGCAACAAAAGATTTGCGATAGAATAATATATGTCAGAGATTGAGTCTAGTGATTCTACTGACATGGTGAAAAATGCAGAATTGGCCAAGAAGTTCGAAGAATAGGAGGAAAAAAATAGGATATTGAGGGAAAGAATAGCCCAATTTGAGCAAGCAATGAGTAATGTGCAGTTGGAAGGTAGGGTGCCAAAGAAAGAAGAGGTTGCAGAGGAAAACAAAATCCCTGAACTTGACCCTATTTTACAAGAAGAGCCTTTCTTGAAGGCATAGAAGGCTTTGAGTGGAAAAGCACTTGAGGGAATACCACTGTTTAGTGGAAAAATGGAAGCTGATCTAGTCATGGATTGGATAGAGGGAATGGAAAACCATTTTGAGTGTGATAGAGTCACTGAAGCACAAAAGGTGAAGGTGGAAAAGTCAATATTAAGAGGTTCTACCTTGACATGGTGTAAGTTCATTCAGACAGAGAGGGAAAAGGAAGGAAAGAAGCCTATTTCCACTTGGAAGGGAATGGTTGCCAAAGTGAGAGAAGCATACATGCCAGATGATTATGAGATTCAGTTGCATAAGAAAAGATAGAGATTGAGACAAAGAGACCAAGATGTGAGTTCTTATACTAAGGAGTTTCAAAAAAATTGTATTAGGTCTAATGTTATAGAGGATGAAATTCTTAAGGTGGCTAGATACCTTAACAGTTTGAAGTGGAACATTCAAGAAGAGATGACTCTTCTAAGTCCCAAAACAGTGCACCAATGCTCTCAATTGGCTATAAAGATTGAAGAGAGGAGTAAGTGGAAACAAGATCAGGCTTCTAAGAGCAGAGGAAAAGGCAGAGATCAAAGAGGACATAGAGGTGGATACCAAGGTAGAGGGACTGAACAAAGAAATCAGGGAGAGTCTAAACTCACAGAGCATGGAAGTGAAACAACTTCTAGAGGAGGTTATGGAAGAGGCAGAGGACCTCAAGGAGGTTCAAATAGAGGAAGAGGAGTAGGAAGAAGTAACTCATACTTTGCTAGTATGAAGTGTTACAACTATGGTCAAGTAGGTCATCCAGCTTATAGGCTCCCGAAGAAAGCATCTTCTTCAAATAAAAAAAAAGAGATAGCATATGCTCAAGAAGACACTATGAGTGTCAAGTCACTAGAGGTTAGTCACATTGAATCAGAAATAGGGGAGAACTTGATGTTTAGCAGGTTTCTAATCAGGCAACTAGTCAAAGAAGAGCCAAAGAAAAGGAGAGCCTTATTTAGGGCAAGATGCAAAATACTTGGAAAGGTGTGCAAGGTTATAGTGGATTCAGGGTCTACTGATAACATTATCTTTGAGGAGGTAGTGAGGAAGTTGAAGTTGGAGAAAGTAGCCCACACTAACCCTTACAAGGTGACATGGTTGAACAAAGGACAAAGTGTTCTTGTAAATGAGCAGACAACGGTGGAGTTCTCCATTGAAGGGTACAAGGAAAAGTTGATTTGTGATGTGTTGTCCATGGATGCATGCCATCTTCTATTGGGTAGACCATGGTAGTATGACAGAGGAGCCATCTATGATGGAAAGGAGAACACTATCTCATTCAAGAAGGATGGAAAGACATTCAAACTGCAATCACTGTCAGATGAGGAAGAAGGACAGTCAAAGACCCCTAGTTTCTTGTTAAGTAGTGGCAAGGAGTTTATAAACATTCTACAACAAGGAGGAGAAGGATATGTGGTCATGGTGCAACCTAAGGGGGAAGATAAGACTAAGAAAACAGTCATACCAGGAGCAGTCCAAAAGTTGCTTGAACAGTTCAAGGATATAGTTAGTGATGGATCACCAGCAACCTTACCTCCAAAGAGAGCCATCAGTCACCAGATTGACTTCATACCAAGGGCTTCATTGCCAAACAAAGTAGCTTACAAGCTTACACTAGATCAAAACCTAGAAGTAGCTAGAAAAGTGCAAGAGTTGTTAGACCAAGGGCTAATTAGGAAGAGCATCAGTCTGTGTGTAGTACCAGTGGTATTAGCAACCAAGAAAGGTAGTAAGTGGAGGCTATGCATTGATTCTAGGGCTATCAATAGGATTAAAATCATATATAGGTTTCCTATTTCTAGGATAGAGGATTTGATGGATTGTCTTGGAGGAGCACAATATTTTGCCAAGTTGGATCTCAAGAGTGGATACCACCAAATTAGAATGAAAGAGGGGGATGAATGGAAGATGAATTTTAAGGCAACTGATGGGTTATATGAGTGGAGAGTTATGCCATTTGGCCTCTCAAATTCCCCTAGCACATTCATGAGGCTCATGAATGAAGTGCTTAAGGATTTCATAGGGTTATTTGTGGTGGTATATCTAGGTGATATACTCATCTTTAGCAAGACAACAAAAGAACATCTAAAGCATGTGGAGTTGGTTCTTAAAATATTGTAGGAGGAGAGGTTAGCCATCAACCTAGAAAAGTGTGAGTTCTTCAAACAAGAGCTTGTGTATTTAGGGTTTGTAGTATCCCAAGGATCATTGAAGATGGACCCAAGTAAGGTGGAAGCTATCCTAAACCGCTCTACACCAACCATAGTGAGATAAGGAGTTTTCATGGGTTAGCCTGGCTTATAGGAAGTTTATAAGAACTTTAGTGGCATATGTGCACCAGTACTTGATACAATCAAAGGTGGCCTAAAAACTAAGTTCAAATGGACTCTTGAAGCTGAGAAGGGTTTTGAGAAACTAAAACAAGAAGTGGCAACTCAACCCATCCTTTTGTTACCTAGTTTTGATAAGTTATTCACTATGGAATGTGATGCCAGTGGAATTGCAGTAGGAGGAGTACTAAGCCAAGAAGGCAGGCCTATAGATTTCTTTAGTGAAAAGCTCAATGAAGCTAAGAAAAAGTATTCAGTACCTATGACCTAGAACTATATGCTCTAGTACAGTCACTTAGAAAGTGGAGGCATTATCTCCTACCTAAAGAGTTTGTAGTGTTTACTGATAACCAGGCACTTAGCTACATCAACACACAAGAGAAGTTGAGAAATAGACATTTGAAATGGATGGAATACCTCCAAGCCTTCACATTTACCATCAAGCACAAGAAGGGACAGTTGAACAAGGTGGCAGATGCATTAAGTAGGAGGTTGCTGACAGTGCAAGAGATACAAATAAAGAGCATTGGGATAGAGAGTTTCAAGGATCTCTATGGAGAGATGAAGACTTCTCAGAGGCATATAAGGTATGTTCTGATTTTGAGAATCACTTTCATAGTCAATTCTCAGAGTATACATTGCAAGTGGACTTTTGTTCAAGGGAATCATTATGTGTTCCAAAAGGTTCAATGAGAGAGAATCTTATCCAGGAGAAAGCACAATGGTAGTCTTAGTGGTCATTTTGGTATCAACAAGACAATGGAACTAGTGCAGAGGTTCTATTATTGGCCCAAGTTGCCAAGGGATGTTAGAAGGTATGTGGAACAGTGTGTAGTTTGTATGAAAGCCAAGGGGGGAGCTAGCAATGTAGGTTTGTATCAACCTCTACCCATTCCCAATAGACCATGGGAATGCATTAGCATGGAATTTGTGGTGGGACTCCCTAAAACTAAGACAGGGTTTGATAGTGCCTATGTGGTGGTAGATAGGTTTAGCAAAATGAGTCATTTTATTCCTTGCAAGACCACCCATGATGCTAGCTATATTGCTCATCTTTTCTTCAAAGAGATTGTAAGGATCCATGGATTTCCATTGAGCATTGTCTTAGATAGGGATGTGAAGTTCATGAGTCATTTTTGGAAGAATCTATGGAGCAGATTAGGTACTAACTTGTCTTTTGGATCAGCCTACCATCCTCACATAGATGGAAAAACTAAGGTGATTAATAGAGTGTTAGGTAACCTTCTAAGGAGCCTCACCAAGGAGTATGGATATACATGGGACTTGGTCATATCACAAGTTGAATATGCCTACAATGACAGTGTGAATCAGACCACAGGTAGAAGTCCTTTCGAAATAGTGTATGGAATGCACCCAAGAGGTGTGTGTGAACTTAGAGACCTAGGAACTATGGAGCATAGGAGTGGCCATTCCGAAGATTTCTCCCAGACCATGAAAGAGATTCAGGAGCAAGTGAAGAAGACAATTACAAAGGCTACTCACAAGCTGAAAGCTAAGGTGGATATGTCTAGGAAAGATCTCCAATTTTCAGTAGGTGACTATGTCATGGTCCATCTCAACAAATCTAGGTTGTAGAAAGGAACATCAACCAAGTTGTAGATGAAGAGAGTGGGACCATGTAAGGTGTTAGCCAAGTATGGAAAGAAGTCTTACAAGGTGGAGATACCTACAGACTTAGGCATTTCACCAGTGTTTAATGTAGCTGATTTGATCAGGTATAAAGGACTAGTCACTAACTTGGATCAGAAGAGTGTGGATGTCTTGAAGGACGTGAGTAACATAGCTTTACCTCCTAAAGACAAGCTGCAAGTAGAGAGGATCTTGGAATCAAAGGTGAAGTAGACTACTCGACATAAGGAATACATGGAACATCTCATCAAATGGAAGGACAAACTAGAATCTCATGCTACATGGGTGGATGAAGCTCAGTTCAAGAAACAGGGTATTTATTTCTCTCTAATCTCTCCCCACATTCCTTAGTGTTTGTGCAGGGGGGAGAATGGTGCAGGAGCACCCACAGGTTACCTTAGATTGTTTAGAAGGTCATATTTTTGCATTTGTTTAGGCCAACTTATCATCGATCCTTGTTCATTTTTGGTTGTTCCTTAGGGGAATTTTTGATTGGGTGTTGATCTCCAATGAAGGTCATGTTGACCATTGGTTAGGTTTAAGGCTTTTGTAAATGAGGTTTTGACCTTTTAGGCCTTTTAGGAGTTTCTTTTCAATTTTTGCAAATAATGCTCAATTGGAGTTACAAGCGGCCAAGGAGAGCCCATAACTATTTTGAGACCCTATTTAGGGGTGACCTCGAAATGGGAGAAAGGTTGGAAGCATTTGATATTGTTGAAGTTTTTGAATTCAAGAAAATAGTTGGGTTTGAGAGTGAACTTTCTAATTTTTGCATTGAAGTGAGGTTTTAATGAATTGATCATGGCACTATGATTAGAGTAGAATGTAGAGTAATTGATATTAGAGAATTGTGTGGCATTAGATAGGTTCTTTATTCAATTTAAATCTTGGTTTGTAAATAGTTTTGATTTCATATTGTTGCTGGTCTGAACCAGACAGTTTTTTGTAAATGGAGTGTTAGTTCACTTTCCCACCATACAAATTGTATGACCCTGTGCGAAAAATGACTAGAATCCATGTATGTACATATGTTAGGGTTTAGATTTTTTGGAACTACAGGAGCTACTGTGGAAGTCTTGCCCTAGGCAAGCCAGGAAGAGTCCGGCTAGGGAAGATAGAAAGTGTAGAGAACTTGATTTGTAGGGGTGTCCATTTCCTGACAAGTAACAGTGTGGAGAGGGAAGGTAAGTACCTTTCCAAGACATATCATGAACGAGAAAGCTCCATCAATCCATCTGGTGTGAGAAAAATCAGACAGTTTGCTGTGAGGTCAAGTAAGGGTTTGCATAGGCCTAATTTTGCCAAATTGTGGGTTAAGCCTTTGTATGGACAACTGAGACCCAAGACCCCCAAAATATTTGAGAGGTGGGCATATGAACTAGGTATCCCAAGAAAAGAATGGTTTTTCTTTGGAAATATTTGGAGAACTAACCTAATTTCTCAAAGGAGACCTAATTGGGGCTCTTAGGGCTAGTAGCCTTTTTAGACCTAAATGATGGTTTGGTGGAAGTGACTTTGAAATGGAGCTAGATGGACCCTCAAGAACCTAATTAAGATGGATTGAAGTCATTAGAAACACATCCACACCCTTGCAAGATCAAATTCAAGATAGAGGAGGATTGTAGCCTTTAGGGTGGATTAAGGGCTAAGGTTAGAGTTACAAGTTTGCACCAAGTCTGGACTTGGTTGGAGAAATTATGTTGGTAGTTGAGGTTGGAAAGCAATACCAGGGTATACTAAGGAAAGGTCCTATAGGTTGTAGTGGTGGAGTGAGACACCTTAGAGGTCTTCCAAGCAAGACCTATAGCATGAAACTATGATTGTTTCATCTGACCTCCCTATCAAGCTACCTCTAGAATTGTTTGTAGCAATGATTCACATTCTTTAATACATTTATATTTTTCCTTCAATTCTCCTTTGTCTTTGAATATTATTGGTATTACCTTCTTAGTGGCATCAATCAACCCCTATTCATCCCCATTTAATTCTTCTTGAAAGTTGTCATGTCTCTTTATGAAATGATTGGCAATATCAATAGCCACATTATTTGGAACATCTGTTTCACTTATTTCTTGGAGTTCTCATGGATTCTCCCACCAATCCTCTTATGTTCTCATTTTGTAGCATAATTTTTCAAATGTGTTCCCCAAAGTTTACTTAGCCAAGTCATCAAGTTGGATTGCCTCTTCTTTATCATTGTAGTGAGTGCATCATATTCCCTATGAATATGCATTTGATCCTACCCACCAATCTTTTTTATGAGAAATATCTCCTTGATTTAATTGCTTTGTGGGTCCTAATGTTATTCCCACTATATCCTCCAAATGATCATTCTCTCTAAGTAGTCTTTCATTGTTCATTCTATACATTTATTTTTCTTTTATCAACATCTGAATTTGTGCTTTATTCAATTTAGCAACATTAATGCCAATATATGTTGTGGTTATGGGATCAACCTCTCCAAATTTTAAGGTCATCACATGCCCAAATGCCTTTTCAGTATTAATCACAACTAGTTTACTATGAGGTGGATACAGGTCCCAAATCATGAGCGACCCTTCATTTGGATTGTACCTGGATCCTACCTATATCTCTATCACACCTTCAGGGTTGGGCTTATAAGTGGCATTATTTTTCTTGAAGAAACTAACAAAGACTAAGGAAAAATTCAAATCTAACTTGGGAAAATCATGACGCCTGCATCTTCTAGCATCTTTCTCCCCTTCTCAGGAGTCATATCTTCCATTTCTTTATCCACACTTGCTTTTAGGTTACTCAACGAATTTCATTCATTAGTTGGTGTTATATTTCCAAATGATTCCCTTATTTGTTTCCCTTTTTTCTTGTACAAAAAAGCCTTAAACTCTATATTTTTTACAAATTCATCATCAACTATGAATGATCTATATGCAATTTGTCTTGCATCTGTATCTAAACTTTCTTCAACTTCTATCTCCCCAAGGGGACATTTTTAAGCTTGAGTTCTTGATCTGGAGATTTTGTCAGTTGTGCTATGAGGCTTGTTATCACCAAGTGTTTCCTCCTCAAAAGATAGCATCCCAACATCTAGAAATCCTTTGTTGTACTCATCAACCACTCTTTCTGCTTCCTCCTCTTCCATATTTTTGATCAAATCATTATATTGATAGGGTATATGATCATACCCACCCAAGTTTATTTTGTCCCTTACAAAGTTGATATACCCCTCTAGGTCAAATCCTTTTCTAGGTGGAACTTTCATGTTATACTACAACAATTTATTCAAAACCAAACCATATCCCTCCCTTTCCAACACAGTGAAATCATTGAAACAAAGTGTGCTAGGAATAAATGCCTATTTTTCAAAAGAGCTTAAATTCATGAAATTTGAATAATCTAACTGTTTATCCATCTCAAGATATGCAATTCTTTCAGGTACTGTTTTTGAAAGAATAAATGGTGCATCCTCAAATCCATATATCCTAATCATTGTTGCATCTTCCAAATAGTACCAGTCTCCCCCAATTGTGATTAATAGGACCATTAAAGTGATAGGGTTTGAGGAACCTTTTTATCTCATGAAACAATGAATATTCACAAGGGTGATTATACAATTTATACAATGGATTCACAAAATATTCTTCAAAATGTATGGAGCATGAATTGGAAAATCTACTATCCCAAATAGTAGTCCAAAGTTGTACCAAAAAAAATCCCCCCTCTTTATCAAATTGTGAAACCCTCAGCTTATCAGGACACATCTTCAATTCTTGCCCATAGTAAAGAATCATATGCATCAGGATTAAATAATGCCTCAAATACAAAATAGGGGAGCCATTCTTGACTGCCATCAATCCTGCATTGATTTCATTGAAAATATGTGTGGCATAATCAAAAGGTTGAGAGTTATGGAATTGGACATCTGATGCTATCACCATCGACACAATTGACATGTATTCAAGGGCATCCACCCCTAGCACTTGGCACACTGAGAAATAGGTGTACTTAGGTATGGTTCAAATAGGTCGACATGAAACAAGGGAAATCACCATCATCTAATGGGGCCATGTTGCCATCCTTCTTACATCTATGCAGTGGTAGCCTCCAACCCTTGTACACTGTATCCAATCTCTAGAATTCTATGTCTACTTCCTCATACATAATTTTCTCGTCACACACTCCTTCTAAATTGAAAACCTCATAGAATATGACCTTTGATATGTGTATGAATGGTTTTCTAGAAGGGTAACAAATATCTTTTATCTTGGGGTCATAACTAGTAGCTAACACTTTTGTCAATTCCACATCTACAAACACATTTAGACAGACCAACTTTCCTAGGTTAAATTTCCAGGGGTTACACACTGGTTCTTACCAGTTCCTTCAGTAGTAATGGAAGATGAATAACTCATATCCCTTAATTGGGGTCCATGTATCTCCTATGTGTTTGCACCTATCTTCTAACTTTTCTACATCCACCCTGAGCTGCGCAAAGTGCCTGGCCCTAGGTCCAGAGTCGGGAAATTGATCAATTAGGTCCTGGTTCAATTTTCTTTCAACTACCCCTGGTTCATTTTCAACTTCAATTTTTTTTTAACTCTTGGGGTGACTACTCTCACTTTTTTTTTTCTTTATGTTTCCCCTAAGCTTGTTATCTCCATTATACCCTTTTTAAAAATGACAAAATTAGAAAAAAAAATTGTAGAAAACTCACAAATTCTATTTGAAATCCTTCGACTACAAGGTTCTCTGGTTCTTCGCCCTTCCTCCTATTTCTTCTATTGTGAATTTCACTAAATACCTTCTTCAATTATTGCTATTTAATTCAAGAAATAAACTATCTCTTTGCATTCATGCCACCATTAATGTTTCAACTCTAAGCACAAGTTCGTAATCTTTTTGAAATTCTCACTGTCACATAAAGTACCATGTATCGACAAGAAAATTTGAATTTTGGGCAATTCTTTATATTTGGTTTCTGCTGACATTTACCAAACAACCTGTTGATCGGAGAAACACAATATCTTTCTCACTGATACACAATTTATTCTCTTGATCTTTGTAAATGCTACCAAAAGTCACTCTGATGATCTTTTGATCTATTCACATCTTCATTAGCAAGAGATCATGCTTCACTAAGACATTCTGCAGTTTCTCCAATGCTACGAGTCTCCCCAATGTTAATTCCTCTGATCTTGAATATGTCACCAAGACTCTCGCCGATAGCATCGGCATGACATGGAGTGTCGGGAGAACCTTTCAGACTTACATTGATAGCTTCTTGTTTTTCTGATATGCTTCTATGTGCATAATGGGTGAGACACGATGAACTTCTTACCAATGGTAGTTCACCTATAAGACAAAATTGCTCAGTATGACTTGTTGGCTTCACTCCAATGATACTTTTCTTGCTAATGAGTAGTTTCCTTTGTATTATCGGTGTGAGAGGATAAATGTCTCGCCAATATATTTCATCGGTGAAACTCATAAGCTCATTTTGAATGATACATCTCATGCTGATATCATGTGTCTTTCCGATGATCCCCTACGTTGGTGAAACTGTGAGTTGTGTATGCCTGATATGTATTTTCATAGGGACTTTGATCGATATGACAAGTTGAATTTCTTGAGCTAATATGCTGAAAACACCATCATTGGAAAACAACGACTTAGAGATCGGGGAGATCTGCACCAAATCTTGTCGATATGGATCAAAATGTTTTTACTTAGAGATTTTTTTTGGGATCAAATTTGGTTGTGATAAGAGGAAATTACATCAAGATTTGGTTTTCTATGAGGGATTTATGAATGTTGTTTTTCAAAATTTTATAGTTCCAAAAGACCCAACAAAGGTGTCTCTTCGGATTATCTTTTGGAAAATAATTAAACTATTGATCTTGGACAGGTGCATGAAGTTGGTCACACTTTTGTGGACAAATGGGAAAAAAATTTAGAAAGACATAATGCGCTCGCATTATAACGTGAGTATGTTATGTGATTTTAAAAGAAAAAAAAGTCAAATGTGTATCATTTTCTCTTTATTGTTTCTCAGCTCTGCCCGTAGCCAAAAATCCTCACTTTCACACTCGTGTTCTAGGAGGAAGGATTTTAGAAAATTTCATCAAGAACAGTTAGATTTTGTTTGCAAATATGGCACCATGATGACAAAGAGATGCGGGAGGTAAGTATTGTTTGCTATTTGTTTTGAATTTGTTAGTTTGAAATTGATTTTGTTTGTTTTAGGTTAGATTTGATTGATTTTTTTAAAATTCGTAGGAAATCCTACAAATCCTCAACAAGAAGAGGAGTTAAATCCTCAATAGAAAAATCAACTTCCCCCACCATTCTCTCAATTCCCTCCTCGCACTCAATAAAATTTTAGGAGTGAAATTGAGAACAATAGAAAACAACTTGAGGATCTTATCAGTAGGTTGAGTGATCCAAATGCTTCAACCATAGAAAGAATGCTTCTAGCAAATTCATTGAAAAAATGTTAAAAAATGTAGATGCAATCACCTAACAAATATCTGGATGGCAAGATAGGAGGCAGACAGCTAGGGCATATTATGCAGAAAAATTATCATATAAACAAATAAAAGATTTAAAAATTACTAAAGGTGATTTGTGCTCTCTATTCACTAACCCTAAAACAAATCAAAATCTTACCCTCAATGCAAAGAGGTTTCCTATTCATTGGTGCCACCACCAAGAGATTAAGAACCATTTTTATGAAAGATGGTATATGGTTTTTGATTACCCACCATGCAATAATTGTGAAGTCCCCCAATATTTTCTTATGAAACCATACAGCTGAGTTTGTATTGAACCAAACTCAAATTATTTTGATCCGGGAGGGAGTTCTAGGGAGAGGTCGGGGTCACCAGATAGGCCCAGCTATAACAGCCTAGATCCTATGTAAGTAAGGGAGACGACCTCTCGCTAGGCCACCTCGTGAGAAGATTGTGATGCTTGCCATTGCAAAGGAGAGTGCCGACATAGAGACATTGCAGGTGATCACAACTTTGACCTGAAGTTTCATCCATCACACTAGCCCTATTGTACATCACCATCTAGGGGAGTCTTCAGGTGGTGGCCTTCAAACCCATGTGTGCCAATCTTGTGGGGTGACTTGTTCGTATGACCCTACCAGCACTCAGGAGGGTGCTAATGTGTGAGCCATATGCTACCACGCAGCCTAACTGCATGCATCTACGGGATGGAGACTACCAACATTTTGCATGATGCATGTATGGCATTGACACTGTGTAAAATTCAGCATAAGCATTGAATTTAATTTTATTAAATTTTGATTGTGAAATGCAAGATTAACTAATTTAGTTTTACTATTTTAATAAAATTACAGGGTCACAATGTAGAGACTAGATACACCAGTCATCCACCTACTTATTTTTGCAATACACCTATCGGTGGGGTATGTAAAGTTAGTAAACAATTATAAATTTATTACATGTGTTAATAGCATTGTTTTACGAATGGTATTTTAATATGTGATTTTGGATGTTGAACAGGGTACTATTGGAGGTTTCAAGGAAACACCTTCGAAAGAGATTTGATCAAACATTCAATGGAGGTAATATAGACTTAAAGTATAAGAAAATTGGCAATGAATTCCCAAGTTTAATAGACGGTGTAGTTTATATTCATATTGTTGGTTGCATTACAATACCGAAACCTCAAAAAGCATTACTTCAAATTCAATAATTAATAATCAAAAAATATATCCGCTTAATAATTTGTACCTCAATTTTGTCTATTAGACTACACGTTAAAAGTCATCACATTGACGCTATTGTAACTTTTGTGATTGAATAATTTGTTGTTTTATTTTCGATGTTGAGACAGAAACACCGCCAAACGTTATGAGGGCAATGTATATTGGTGTTTCCTCTGCTATACAATCCTCAATGGCTCTAATAGGGGAGGTATGAGGTAAATTACTAAATTTCAATTTACATTCATTGTTATAGATGAACTAGTTCTAGTGAAAAATCAAACCATTATTGATTTGTAGTTTAATTCCTATTTGGATGGTTTATACAAGGCTTGAGCATGCCTCAGCATCGGCGTGCAAATATTTCCATCGTGGAGAGTGATCGTGAAATGGCCGTAAGTGATTATTTTGTTAAATATATCATTTTTTATAATGTAATTTCTATATATTAATGTCTTTAATTCTTATTGTAACAATGAAACTTCACCAGAGATAAACACTAGAGGAGTAGTAGGAGCACCCTCTCAAGCATAACAGAAATGGGTGATAGAATTATCGCCATCAGATCCCCTGGGCAAAGGTGGGAAAAGAAAATTGTATTTGAACTAGAGCATGGAGAGAAATGAATTTTGAATGCACATAGCCCTTTGTTGTATGCCTACATGGCAATTTTTACATATTTTATTGGATATATTTGACATTGTATGCCTATATGGCATTCTCATAAGCCTATATGGCTATTTTGTAACTATTATATTTTATACTTATATCAACATATATTGATGTATGCGTACATGGCTATTTGCTTAATACAAATATTTTTATCGATGGTGTCCATATTTGAAAATTATAAATTCATGGTTCAATAGATATGAGTTACATGTATTCAAGTGTATACTTTACAACTTACACACATATACTTTTTGACTTACATGTGAACATCGAAAAGTGTGAAAATTTATGTGTTTGGAAGTCAAATGTAAGCCAATTTTGCAATTCTCAGTTCTTGCATACTCGATCTTATGGACTTATATTCCTTCCTAGCACATATTGTGAATATTTCTCATTTGGTGCAGAAGATAGATTCCTCATTTTTGAAGCACTCATAGCAAAGAGATTCACAATAATACTTTAGCATTGGAACACTACTCCATACTTCTCTTGTCTAGACCATAAAGGATTGAAAATTCTTAATTTGATGCAATGATAGTCATGAGATGAGAATTTATATAACCATGCCTATTTTGAAACTTCGCATCTAATACTGCATCAACAAGAACTTAAAAATTGTTGCATAAGAGTGTTAGGTTTGGTAGGCCTTCTCTTCCCTAAGGGAGGAGAGCCTGCATCTTGAATTTTGAACAAAATTTTAAGAAGCAAACATTTTACCTAAAAGCTTCAAACCTAGATGACATATTTGGCTAAGTCTATCTTGAAAATTATCAATGCGTTCAAACTCTAAAGGATGTTCTCCCTGAAAAGAAAACTTTACCCTTTTTCCCAAGGAAAGAAATTGCAACAAGTTACATGTGATTTATCTTATTTCTTTCTCACAGTTCCTGGTCAATCATTCATGGCTCAGGATAGTTCCGTTCCAAGGCAAGGACACCCAAAAAATCACTGAGATTCTTCTACGATCTGCAAGAAAAAGGTTTTGGCTCTTTCACAATGTAAATAATTATGTAACACTGTTTTCTTGTTTTCCTTCCACACAGAAAAATGTTCACACTTTTCAGATTGATCAATGATCAATAATGGCTAATTGTAAACACTTGACATTTTTATGTTTGAACTTTAATTTATAATTTTGTATCATGACATTTGAGTAGATCACTAATATTTTAATATTTCACTATGAAAGTGGTGGTGTATTTTTGCTATGTTATTTGACTATTAATATGGTAGTGTATTCTAAACTTGATTACTGCTGCAAATATGTATATATTTCTGATTTTTATATGTTTTTGTAT
>VDFB02107404.1:29697-149791 GCA_007258455.2 Sequoia sempervirens | reverse complement strand
TATGTAGGTCACCTTCATTCCTATCCATCATGGGAATGTTTAGGTGCCAACCAATTTTGAATTTGTATGTATAATGGCTAGTGGTCGACATTGGAGAAGGTTTTTGAGGTTGAGATTGATATAAATATGTATGGTGTTGTGGGATGAGAGATGTTAGAAGTAAGAAGCAAGATAGATACAAGATTTATTCAAGTGATGTGTGTGATGTGAATTTGAGCAAAGGAGTGTTAATTTCATGTTAGGTTTCGTAAAGGAAATGAGCTGAAGGCATCCAAAATATTTCATGTGATACTGTGAAAGTGTGTGAGTAGTTGTGGTGGATTCTTTGTTGCATTGAGAAGTGTTCTCTATGTAACATTATTATTCTATCTTCTTGTATTCTTTTTGTGGAAATGATCCCTAGCTATGAGCCTTTTTGGGCAGTGTGTCCTATTCTAGCAATGAGCCCTTTTGTACTAGTTTTGATATTACTTGTATTGTGAGCTAATCCTCACCGTGGTTTTTCCCTCATTGGGTTTTTCACATAAATCTAGTGTTCTCTTGTGTATGGTGTTGTAATTTCAATTTTTGTTATCTACATTTAATTTTTAATCATACTAATAGAATAATGGTTTAATGAATGCTTGTGGATCTAATTGTACTATTGAGGGTTTTGAAGGTTTATTTTGTTGCAGCTGATTCACCCCAATTTAGTTTTCTTGTTCATTTCAACACAACTACTCATTTAGACCATCACAATAATATAACATATGAATCTAATATCCAAACTTGAAAACCCTAATTCTTAGGGTGCTTAAATGGCTTCACCTTAAAGAATACAAAATCTTCATAATTAGACCACAACATTACCAAACTCCAATATTGAAGTTATAATAGTTTTTAGAAGATTTTTCTATATAATAGATGCACTATCAGACTTGCAAACATGCATAATATGTAATTAATACTACTTTTGCATGTGTACCAACTAGAAAACAATATTCTAATATGTACTAAATATTTTCATGAGAAAGGAAAAAAGTACTCTCTACATTTAACAATATGGACCTAGGGAAACAACCAAATGAGTTGAAAAATCTAACCCAAGTGAAAGATGATCATAGCATGAGTAAATTTGATAGTGCAAGTGACCCATGCACATAGAGGGTAATAAAAATATAGTGGTCACACAATTATTTTCCCATAAGATATTAAAATGATAGAAAATCCTCTCCCAGATAAAATTATAGACTTTTATTTGTCTTAATAGTTTGAAGATTCTACACATGCAATGGAACCATTATTATTGTTGTGTTAGTAGAATTCATGCATGGGTTGCGCTACAATATAAGATCACATATGACCCATACTACAAAGATATCAAAATAGATGTTGACTTTCTAGCACAACTCCCTAATGCAAGTACACACATTTCAAACATGATTCATACCATTAATATTGAAAGTGAATAAATAGTGTTACCAAACATTGAATCTAAAACTACTTAGGATAAACCTAAAAATGAAATAAATTACTCATTATCATTTATGGCTAGATTACCAATAGATACATCATGAGCTAGAAATCATCAAAGAATCCTTGTAAATTAGATATGAACATGACATCCTTATTTATTGTCCATAGTTGGACTCCTCTTTGATAAATGTTCAAACGACACTTACGATTTTTAGAAATGGAAATTTTCTTATGGTCTTTCCAAATGGAAATGCACTACACCTACAACCTTGAAATAGATAATCTAAGATGGATGAATATATGTTGCACTTATGAGGTTAAATGATAATATATTTTGAATTCATCGAATATTTTGATATTTTATATTGAACCTTCTAGTTTTCCACCATAACCAAGGAATTTGTATAGTGTTTATCAAGAAATTTATGGATAATTGTATACCAACCACCATTACTAGTTTTTATCTATATATTAAAAATTTACTTGAAACTAAGCTAATTAAAAAACTAATGCATTTTGGATCTTTCTTAAGAGGGACACTCTCATATTGGATCAACCAACTTGGATCACCCACTCTCTTCTTTACATTAAGTGTTGTAGATACTAAATGGCTAGATTTTTAGTGGTTATTTTCAAATGGCATAACATGTGGACTATAAAATAACAAAGACCATACAAATAACATAACTAATAACCCATAAACCATGTCTATATACCCACATCAATGTCTCAAATTATTTTGTGAAGAATTAATAAATAATCTCCTCTATTCAATTGATTATTCATATATAAGTGAAGAAACATTGAGTGTTTGCACATGTACATGTATTCCTTTGGCCTCACAATGTGCCAAAAATATACAAACTTGACTAGGGAAACCATGTAAATATAGAAAAGTAAAAACATTCTTTAACAATTATGTCACTACATGAAAACCTTATAGTCCATCTAAAAGTAACAACACATGACTTCAATCTTTGAAAAATCATACTTTCTTACGAAATTCAACTAAGATATTTTCTAACTAGGAACATTTAATCAATCATGTCCAAAGTTGCATAAAATATATTAAAGTGACATGCCTACATATGAAGGGTCAAGTTGTAGAATGTTGATATAAAGCTCATTGGAATGAGTGTATTAGATCTTCATTATCTTTTGATGAACTTGGAAATCTAAAATATATGTCCTTGTACATAATGATTGTAAGTTAAAAATACATAATCCAAAGATTATTTTGATATGGAGAGCTAGTATGAATTGTCATCCTATGATTTCAAAAAAATATTATTCTTAACTAAATTTTCAAATATGCATCTAAAGAAGATAGGAAAATAGAGAGTTGTATTGGCGGGCTAACAAGGATCTATAGAATACTAGAAGACAAAGCTCTTGTAGCATATAGAAAATCCAAGACGAATATTATTGGAAATTGTTATATAGGCACACAAGAAACATGCCATATTTTATAAGAATTACAACTTGCTATTTGTAATCACTACTTTGTGGCATTAAATGTTGGCTAAAAAGTATTCCATTAAATCATAAGAAATTTTGTTAAACATACACTGCAATGGAGCTATCTAAATTCTACATGGAATGCCCTATTGAGATGGAAATAGTATCATTGATTGCATTTGCACATTACTTTTCTCCAGCGTGTACTTAAATGCTTAATGGTGTTAACATAGGTTCAATCAACCTTGGGTGTTTACACTCATTACAAAAATGCTTTGGTGTTTTTGGAAGCATGGTGTGGTGCGTATATGTGGATTTAGGTATGAGTTAAGGTGTGATATGACCCACTTTCATTCCTTTCCATCGTGGGAATGTTTTGGTGCCAACTTAATTTGAATTTGTATGGTTGACATGCATAGACAACCTTGTAAATTATTTTCAAGGTTGAGGATGGTATATATACATGTTGAGTTGATGGAGGAATCTGAATTGTATTGTGAGGTGTAAAAGTGTGAAGTGTAATGTGAGCTTTAACAATTAAGACTACTGTAAGCAATGAGTAGAAGGTGTCTACTTTCTTCATAGATTGTGTGAATACATTGGTGGTGTAGTGGTGGAACTTTTCTATTGCTCTGAGATGGATTTCTCACTGTAACAGTGTTTTTTCTTTTTTGTAATCTAGCAATGAGCCCCTAGTAGTGAGGCCTTTTTTCTTTCGGGTAGTGAGCCCTCTGATAGTGAGTCTTTTGTATTTAGTGTTGTAATTACTTTACATTGTGAGCTAATCCCCACTGTGGTTTTTCCATTCTTAGGTTTTTTATGTAAATATGTTGTTTTGTTGTGTATAGTGTTGTATTTTTTTTCTATTATTTTCTTTCATGATAATTCAATTTAATAGATTAAAAGCTAATAAGGTTGAAAAGGATCTAAATATTAATAATGGTTTGATGTTTTAATGAACAAATGATTCAACCACCCCCCCCCCCCAGTTGTCTTGTGCATTCAATAGAAAGATAGGAAACCGTGTAAGAAATTATAAATATATTTTCTTGATTCTATACTATTCCAAAAAAGGATATAGAATTTTTTTAAATTTGTATTGCTTCTAGATTCGATTGTGTGGAGGGTTTTTAGCATCAATGTTTTGAATCACACTCTGTGATCCATCATTAGGATGAAAGAGAGCAAGAGGAGAAATTTGATAATTGTAGACTTAGACTTTATATCTTTATTTATGTATCCATTTCTTGCTATTTATATCCATACTTATTTCTTTTGTTGGTTTCCTCTCATCTTCTTTTTCTTTATAGGTAGGTTTTTTATTATTTTTCCTTTTCTTTAATATTGTCCTCGAATTGTGTGTACCCTTCCCTCCTCCCCTTTCCTTTTTATCAAGTCTAAGTCTGCAATTATCCAATTTCTCGCCTTGCTCTCTTTCATCCTGATGATGGATCACAGAGTGTGATTTGAAATGTTGATGCTAAAAACCCTCCACACAATCGAATCCAAAAGCAATACAAATCTATGATATGGATTGTGGAAAATTACTATCATTAAATTTTTAAATGTTTTTTGGAGTAAACTACTTCTCTATACAAGCACTTTCATGGTATTGCCACAAATATAGGTCTTATTAAAGATGTTATTATTGTAAATTGTAAGGAAATTAATATAAATAAATACGAGTATGTGTTGCATATCAATCATATAATTAATACAAAGGCTAACCATGAAGAGGATGAGGACACTGATAATGAGATCAAAATAGAAAATAGAATGAAAATTAATAAATGGGGTTTTCTATCACAAATGGGCCTTGGTAGTGGTGGAATTCTAAATTCCCATGAAATGCTTGGTAGACATGATTTTGATAATATCAATAAATGGGATGAACATGCTATGCCTCCACATTTACATGAGACTACACAACATTTTATAAACATAAACAAGATGGCCAATTGAGATTAGAGTTGAACAATCCAACATATCCACTGTCTCCTAAATAAGAACTAGTACTTACAATTATTAAATAACACTATAATGATAATTCCTTCAACCAATCTAAGTTACATATGATCATTCAAGGAACAAAAATTATAGGAAAATCCTAGATCTAATTCATTGTATCAAGCATGCACTTTATATTTTAACATCATGAAAACGTAACCCACTCCTTTTTTCCTCCTATATGAATTTTTGTGTTCAACATACATGTCTCAAATATATATTCAACCCTTAAGATTTCAATAAAATAAATGCAATAGATAAAGGGGAAATCACTAATGGCATTTGAAAGAGGAATGAAACATGTGAAATACCTCCTTGTGGTTGAGATGAGATTCATAGGTCCAAAGTTACAATTAAAAATAGATAGTCGATTACGTGAATCTTTTCACCACCAACATCACCTATGCTTTAGTGGGAAATCTATTATTATTGTAGGTGACTTGGCACAAATACCACCTATTATGGGCAAGCCTATATATATTTCATAGTTAGATGCCAAAATTTTATGCCAACAATTCACTATAATCTTTACATTACAAATGGTTTTCTATGATCATGGTGACACTCAAAATCAAATTGAATTTTTCTAAACATTACAAAATATGAATAATGAAGAACTAGTTGAGCAAGGTTGAGAATTACTAATAGACTACACAAAAAAGAATAATATTAGTAGATAAAAATATTTTGACAACTCAATGTACCAATTTCTTACAAATAATTTAGTAAGAATACACAACAAAAAATTATTAAACTACTAAATATCCTTATTGCACTTGGTGTTACAACAAAAATACATAAAATCAAACATTGATAACAATGTTGACCAACTCCCCTAAGAACTATTCTTATGTAAAGGCCAACAAATCATGTTACCATTAAGCTTGTGGATTCAAACAAGTCTTGTAAATGGGTCTATTGGAGAGCTAATAGATATTGTGTACATAGTTGGCTCTAAACCACCTAATTTACCTTAAAACATAGTAGCACAATTTGATACTTACAATAGTCAACCATGGAACCAAATGACCCAAAAAATATACCTATATCACTAGATAATTATTGAATAACACCAATATCCATGGCATAGACAACTACAATACATAAATCCTTAGGATTAAAACTAAACAAAATAACAATCAATATTGGTAAAACAAAAAGACAAGGCTTAACTTTTACAACTATATCTAGAGTTAAATCAATAAAGAGAATTTAGATAGAACCACCATTCTCCTTTGATTGATATTCAAGAATGAAAAACAATTCATGCTTAATTATCAAGAAAAAAGACGAGCCTTGACATCTACTTCCATTATAATGAGTTCAAGTATGCAAATTTTAATGCAACCTTTTGTAAATAACCTTTGAATCTATTCTTTTCATAACCATATTAAAATTATATGCTTTACAAAAAGAAATTATAGCCTAATATATTCACAACTTCATGGTGTATAGGTGAATTCTTTACAATTGTATATCAATCCATTGAAATAGTTTTCCGCATTCTCAACCTTGCATTTTCTTCTTTAATTCCCTTGTTTAATACAAACTTTCTATTTTCTACAATATAAATCTTTAACATAAGACAAGCCATGCCTTTTATGATATAAGTCTACTGACTTCTTATTACACTACTGAAAAAATGAACAAGCAAAAACCTGGTTCTAAAATCATTTGATCGAAGCAAAGAAAATTGCCGAGTGCAATCCAAACAAAAACAATATTACATGCACTTTAAGACCATTTCAAAATTGTATACACAAACAAAACTATTCTATATATAAAATGATAAAATAAATTATCTATCTTGAATTATACTCTTTTAACATATTAACTTACATTTAATTTCCTATCCACCTAATAAAGTATAATATAAATATAAATATAAAAGAAAAGAATCATATTATGTTTGAGGAGCTACTCAGGACGAATATAATGCCATTCAATTCTTGTACGTAACAGTTATCTATTGAAAACGGGAACGTGATGCGTACCACCATTTACGTGCCAAAATTGAATGTCTACTTCCCTATTCAACATTTAGCAGGAACCAACCAGGGTAATTAAATCTCTACAGCTTGTGTGGTATTATCTCTACAGCTTGTGTGCCAAAATTGAATGTTTACTAAAGCTTTTGAACATTTATGAAAACTGTCGCAGGCCTAGAAGATAGAAAGCTATAAATTTGAAAAAGCCTTTCTTCTTCTGTCACTGTACCATCAAAATTTTCTTTCAGAAAGGAGGTCAAATTACCATATGTGGAAGGTTTTTGAGGGAGCTTAGAAGCATTTCAGAGAGTTTGGAGTGTATGGACTCCATCCCATACAAAAGCTCTGACGAGAAATTTGAGCCTCTGTCTGCAATTCTAAAATATAATCTCATCAGTATGAATCAGAATGTGAAAAAGAATTTGGAATGAAAATACAGAACTAATCGTAATATTAATGATAACTAAAACCTTTCCCACTTCTTTCCGGTTCTTTACTCTCGTTAAAAGTTTTGTTAGTCTTTGGTTGGTTTTCTCAGTCTCACTGCTGGTGAGACTTGTTCTGATTGTCTTTTAAGACTATTTTTATAACAGGGTCCAGACCCTTTTTCCTAGTTTACCTAATCAAAAAGATAACTAAAACCCAAATGTGATCTGAAATTACACATAAAGTTAGATCCTCCCCCAAAAGGGTAAGAGAGCACAAACCCACTTTTTTAATTAACAATTTCTCAGCATACCCCATTAAACCTAAACAAAGATAATAGGTTAATGGAGCAGAGCCACACTTATTGCCTGAAGTGATTTACAAATATTATCAACAAACATAATCTGTGGTCCCCCACAGACCATGTAGCTGAAAACAACTACTTTTAATTTCTACTTTGTCCCAGTTACACCACATTTCCATCAAAAATTGAAATCTATTGGATCTCTATTATTGAGGATGGTTATTTTGGGCTTCCTATCCTCTTAGCCTGCAGTTTTAACTGTCTCAATTTTTGCATTCTTCTTAAACTTTCTTATTTTCTTGGCAACTTCCACAGGATCTGCTTCTCCAGTGACAGTTACTGTCTTCTTAGAGCTATCCACTTGTATAGAGTCAACACCTGTAAAATGTATAACATACAAATTATTCATCCAACAACAAAAATATGCATTATGGCTCTGAAATTTTATGTGTGAAGATGAGGTATATACCATCTACTCCTGCAGCAGCCTTCATGACTTCCTGCTTGCATTTGCAGCAACATATCTGTACTGAAATCACTGTAGTCCTCTGCAATAACAAAAGTTTCAATAACCTCAGAACAAGATAAAATAAAGTGGGCTTCAAATTGAATAGAACAGAAATCCAAACCTTCATGGTAGAAGAAGCTAAAGAAAAATGTGAAGAATTATAGTGATTCTTAGATGCTTGACAAGATCTCTGAAGAGTCTATTTATTCTAAAGTTGTGTTCCATGCTTGAGACTGTTAGGAATATATGTTTTCAACGTAGAGTCAATCTAAGAGAAGATTCCTCTCTCTTTCCTTTTGTCTTCATCGAAGAGACACATTAAGAGAGACACATTAAGAGCTTTATGTAAAGAAAAGGAAGAGGAAATGATTTAGTGCTAGCTCTCCATCAGCACAAAGTTATTTAATGTCTCTTTCATGAAAGACAACAGAAGATTATCCATGATAGCTTTACTAATTAGCATCTGCTAGTGACTGACCCACTCTGTAGATTGATGGTGAGATTCACATGGTGGATTTGACCTTTACATCCCATCGACTTTTTTGTTTATATTGAAATAATGCTAAAAATACAAAGAGGCAAGAAAGATTGCCAATAGAGAGAGAGAGAAAAGACAACACAACCAACAACCACCAGCTAGCAATCAACAACACACACACATACAGCCACTAAAAGCAGCAGCAACCTAACACTAAATATAAACTGTAGCTGAAACTGATACAACCAAAAAAGCAGCAAAAACTGCCAAAAAGACAACCACTATCCAATTCTAAACTTCAACAATTTCGTCTCTTCGGAGACATCCGATAAAAAACATCCCATCGACTTGATTTGTTTACTTTTTACCTTTTTTCACAACTAAATTCTATGAACAATTAATAAAAGAATAAAACTAATGTTGAACAATTAATAATATTTATTTTCCTGCTTCTTCAAAAGCACAAGGACCCTTTGATTGTTGGTTTTGTTAGGTAGATAAAGTTGTACTACTTATAATAAATTGGGAAAGACTTTTAGTGAGAACTCTTACCTTATAATTGATGGGCATTTATATTTTTGAAAATAATTGTAATATTTTATAATAAGACTCGTAGAGTGATTAATTTTTTACAGTGATTACAAAAGTGGTTTTTTTTTTTTAATAACTTTCTTTTTCAATATATTATTAATGTGTAGTTCATTTTATTGAAATATTTCATGTTTTAGTAGTTTTAAGTCCATGTCTTTGTATTTACCATCAATAGTTATAGTTGAAATTATAAGAACCTCAAATTTCCATAGGTTGGACAATTGTCCACATTCCATCATATCAATTTATAACATTACGTTGTGTTTTCTCCTAGTGTCTTGCTATCATGGATTTGAGATTAGACAAATGATGAAAATTGGATTGAATCTTAAGTAATTGACCTTTGTCCTATGCATGTGCACTTTTCTCTATTTTATCTTTCATTGTTTCTAGCTAGATACTTGAGGCTTTAAGTTATTCATTGTAATGGATGGTATCTAAATATTGGTCCTTAGGACTGCAAACACCATTTCAATCAATCATCATTATCAATCTCCTTGGATCAATGATCCTTCTATTCTTAATGCATTCAAGTCAACTATGTCTCAATTTTCTATTTAGAGAGGTTCAATTAATGGATTACAAACTAGAACATTGTATTTGTCAATCATAGCCCACTACTATTAATCTTAGCTTGAATAAATGATAACCATTGGATTGGGAAAATATTTCACACAACCCAAAGGTATTAAACAAAATGATTGGGTTAAAAAGCGTATAATTAATTTCAAGAAATCTATTTCTTATTGTAAGATCTTGACCTTTTATGACATGTCATCAACTTATGATTGTTGGATATTATAATAAGAAATAAATCAACCAAGAACTAATTATATAGTGATAGCCACAACACTACACAAGATCAAATAATAAGCTAAACAATATTGTTTTCAATTAATCAAGAAAGAAAATCACAATGCAAGAAAATGAGAAAAAATATAGGTGAGTGCATTTATAGGAAATGTGAAGGAGGAGGAAGGGTAGAATATGAAGAGACACCACTCACTTGAATCACCAAAATAATTCTACCTAAGTAAGCTACAATGGGTTTAGTAAATTTTCTAATAAACTAGTGAAAAGGAATAAGAACTTACAATAACACCCACACTTAAGCATAACTTAGGTGGGTGGAAAAAATGGATTTGAGTAGTGTGTAGTTTTATGAGGTTCCCATGTACAAGTGATCCGTGTGACTCCTCCAAAAGAGAAGAAGCCCCCATAAGATGATAAAGAAAGCTACCCACACCTCCAAAAGTGAAAATCCCTCCCAAGAGAGAGAGTGTAAGCCATCCCCAAGAGATAGAAATAGAAGAGATGTGTAGCCCCCCACTATGTAGCATGTTGTATTGGAACTAAATGGTAAATAAAATGCATGTAGATTTCGAGAATCATGTTTTCATTCTTATGTCAATGCAGATACGTGTCACTATAAAAGATGACAACTCAAAAAAAGATAATATGTACCAAAGAAGATGATGATGGTGACGTGGGCAGAAAATCACTTTTTATCAAAAATGAAGGCCCTAATTCCCAAAAAGTGTATTTAAGATTTGAAATGTAGGATTATACCAATAGATGTGAAATGTTTGATAGATAGGTATCACAATAAGGTGGATCAAGCAGATTGGTATGAAATTTTTCAAAAGAATTTAAAAGATTTTTTTCAAATAGGCAACACTAAACTCTATAAAAGTGGTAGAATATCAACAAGTATCTTTATAACCTTAGGTAGTGAAAGGAATTGAAGGTTAAGGAAACCATATTGCACCTCTTGAAGATTATCCACACTAGATATTTTATTATTAACTTCAAGTGAAATGTCATTAGAGACAAAGTATATGAGAATGTATATAATATATAATTATCATCTACCTCCCCACATACATTAATATAATAACTTTGTAAATCCTAAATAACCATAAGAGAAGGTGTAAACTCCACACTTTTTCGCTATCTCACTATGTCCAATCTAATCTATGAATATGATATTATTTGAAAAAGAAGGTATGCAAAGGAGATCACTAAATGATCTTTCACCCATGTCAATAGACCCTCCCCTACATACACCAATAGAAGTGCCATTACTAATTATAATATGAGGCATATAATAAGGCCTTAAATGAAGAAACATGTCATGTGGTGAATTTGTAATTTTTAGAGAGTATTGTGTTTAGTTGTTTTACTGAAATTATTAACCTTTTTCACACTACTCTAGATAAGATTATATTTTAGAAAAATTTAAATCTACATCTAACAAAAATTCTAAATGAAACATTTGTTGGACTTGATAGTGAACCTTGCAACTTCATAAATCACTTGCAACCAAAAACTCCTATCACCAAATAGAAAAATCAATTGATTTTCTATGCAACCTAAGAATTGTATTGATGCAATAATCTTCTTGAATGAATGATGACAATGAAATAATCCTTATTAAAAGTAAAAAGTAAACCTTGATGAGCACATGATTATATTGAGGAGGTGAATTAGTATAATATAATATTTTATTTTTTCAACTTAGCTATAATAACATCAATTGAACAATATCAATAATAAGAACACATGATTTACATGAAAACGCTTATGGGAGAAAACCACAACAAAATATTTATTTTTATATAATATTTGTAGGAACCAACCTATAAGAGACACCAATCCCCTCTTATACAATGTGTGAGAACCAGCCAACTAGAGACAATGATCCCCACTTATAGAATTTGAAGGCACTAACTCACTAGAGGCACCAATCCCTACAACTAAGCACGAACTCAACAAGAGACACCAATGGGTGAGTGCAGGATCATAGGGGTTCAAAAAGTGGCTATATGACAAAAAAATGGTTGATGACCTTTTTTAATTTGAATTTGATGAAATGAAAAGGGTTTATTTAGAAAAAAATTAGCTTTCCAAAAATATAAGATATGCCTTATTTGGAATTAAATACATAATTATTATTAATTTTTTACATACTTTTTGACTAAAGTCCTAATTCATAGATTGATTGAAAAACATCTATAATTCTTTTAAAAGATTTCAAATTTTTGAATCTCAAAGATGTGTAACATTGTATGCTTCCCATACTATAAGATAAAAAAATAAAAATAAAAATTGAATTTCATAAATTTTTGACCAAGTTATGATGGTCAAACAAACATGTTTTAATATTTTTTAAAAAATTTAATAAAAAATTCATAACTAATTATTTACTTGCAAAAAAATATAAAAAAATATGTGGCACATCTCGGCATGTGACCTCTACTTATATTTATTTTTTAAAAATATATATTTTGTTTTGGCTTGTACTTAGGTTGGTCAAGCATACACCTGCTTTTTATTTTTTCTTGGAAATTTAGTACTACTACATTGAAATTTCAAATTCTCACCAAATAGATTTACTTTTTTCCAAAAAAGGAATAGTATCTTAGAAATTACATTCAATTTTCTACAAATTTTGTTCTTACATATTTTTCAAATTACGTTAATAACTTATTCAATTTTTTATGCCAAGTTGCCTAACTCTATTTTTTTTAATTTTTATTGCCGCTTAAGCGCCTAGTTTGAACCCCCATGATTTTGCACTGACCCCAATCTCTTTGATATGAGGCACAAACCTTGTCAATATGGGTCACCAACCTATTCAATAAAATATTGTCTTCTTTCAAGAATAAACCTTATTCACAATTAGCTTTAAATGATCTTTTATATTTTCCTCCTTAAAATCTTCACACACAAATTTATCTATATATTATCTTTATTAGAATATATTATTATTCTCAAATCTTAATATGATCTCTTTCACAACTTGTCTTTAAATGATCTTCTATTATTTTCTTCATACACAAATTTTTCCTTGATAAATGTTTGTTCTTTATTCCTCATAAAATCTGCTTATGTTTATGTTGTCTCATAAAACTACACCCTACTGAACAAAGGCTCAAATTTCTAGTGACACCATTGAAATTACCTCAAGGTGTGGTACCTTGCAAATTGAGTTCAAGTCTCTAGAGAAGGCCAGCTTCTATTTTTTATCAAAGTGTGAATGTATTGGTCCAAACCAACACATGATATCCTACCACCACCCTATTCTACTAGCTCAGAAGGGAAAAAAGGGCTAGAAGGAATGCATGAAATGGAAATGGGAGGTGGTACACCAAGATAGAAATGTGTTTCTTATTGCTTCATAACAACACAATACATCAATGAAACACCAAAAAACTCACTAGAATATGACTCTAAGTGAATTTTACTCAAACATACAAGAGATAACAATGATAAATGGTTGAATGTCATTAAAATAAGACTTAGAAGAAATCTAAGTTACAGCTACAAAATGAAAAAATACATAATTCTTCCAAAGAAAAACCCTAGAGGAGCCAAAGAAAGAACCACTCTTGAAATGAAAATAAAACTTACCTTGATAGATTAGGCAAAACTTGAGTGACTTTTAACCAAACCCTAACCCTACTTGGGTTAGTAGTTAGAAAATTTTGGTCAAGAAAGAATGAAGATATTTGGCCATGAAATCTATGTTGGAGATGAGCATGTATCACCCTGATGTGCATGTCATGTACCTCTACAATAAATGCTAAAAGAAAAAATGCTTTCAAAATCCCTCCATGAAATTAGTGATTTTTGGTACATGGATCTATCAAAAGGGGACAATAATCAATAATAAATGAGCATGGGCGCCCATAATCTCACCTATAGTTGGAAAGAGATGCATTAAATGTTTCCCTCAAGCACCAAAAATCAAACCAGGTCACTGAGAAAGTAGCTCATAGCATTAATGGTATCATTGTGAGAAAACACATCATTTTTTGGTCGATCCTTCGAGCTTGAAGGAATCCTTTTTCTGAGCATTAAATAGTCTAGAGCCTTGATTAGACCATCTTTGTCAGAGTTTAGGCATCAGTCCTATAACATACATCATGTTTCATTGGCATTGGACCTTATACTTTGGGCTTCAAGCATTCAACATACCATTTGCAAAAGAAAGGATGGAAGAAGGCCAAAATGGAAAGTTCTATAAGGATTGCTTGTCAGGCATCAAAGGTTGGGGAGGAGACTTATGCCTTATAATAAAGATAAGACAAGGAGAAAGAGGGAAGCCTGATACCTAATGCTTGAAATAAAAAGACTTAGTCAAATCTTTCAAAGAAAGCCATCAAGGATCAGGGATCAAGAAGGAGTACCTCCTTTCGTAGATGCAAAAAGAGTAAAGGGGAAGCTCGATGTCCAAAATATTTAGACTTATTCAAATCTTTCAAAGGCCTAATTAGAGATTGAGAAGAAGGAAGGTGAAAAGCCAAAGGCCTGATCACTAAAATATGAAAGGTGAAATTGGAGATCGAGGATCAGAAGGAAGGTTTATGCACTAAAAAGAAAAGAAGGAAAGAAGGAAGGAGATAGAGGAAATTCCTAATGCCTGACACTCAAAAGACTGAGACTTATACAATTTTGAAAAATCCCTAATCAAGCTTTGATGATCGGAGGAAAGGCTTAAGGCTTATGAAGAGGAAGCGAAAAGGTTAAAGGATAAGGCTAACAATTGAAACCCAAAAAAGCTTAGAAGAAAAATGGAAAGAAGAAGCGAAAGAGATGGAGGGTTGGGAGCATAGGAGAAGCCATGTTGGAAGACAAGTAAGTGAAAACATGAAATGTCAAAACATTAGGAATTAGCCAATTTTAGGACATCTTCAAGGAAAATTTATGCAAGATGGCCCATATAGGATCTCTCAGATTAGTTATCAATGATAGGTCATCTAAGGGTGACATGAAATGTCAACATTTTTGGTGATTTATGTGGGATTATTTTTTGTTAATCATGGAATCTAGATTCCTTATCAGTCCATTGGACATAGAGTCATGAAGGGAACTTGTAATAGTTGGGCCTCCCTAGAGAAAAAAAAAAAAAGCATGTGCAAGATGCACTTGGAGAAAAGCAAGAAATCTAGAAGCATACATTCCCTTAAGATGAATGTAGGGTGTGCAAGAATGCTTCTTGGAAAGAAAGAACTAACTAATATGTACATAATTTTAACAAAAAGTGAACTAAATAAATTTTCCTATGTCAAAAATGAACCTTCTAAAGGAGTTGATCTCCCTCGGACCATAGTTGCAAACTTCACATAGCTGCAATCACTGAAAACCTCTGCCTATATGCAAGGAAATACACAAAATGTTAGCAAAGTGATGGATCACTTCACTATGAACTATGTCACTACAGGTGTAGAGTCCCTACTAGTGTCTAGTAAACATGTTGGTGATCACATAATTTAGAGGGAAAAACCTAGCTGAATAGTCCACTTAACATTTGGAAAGACCTTCATTGCATTATCAACCAATCCTAGTAGGCTTGTGATGGTACTAGCATTATATGTGCTTTCAAAGACTGGAAACTACCTAAATCATTCTAGAAAAGATATTACACTTGTTGGAAAATCATAAAACTATAGAACAATAAAGAAAGTAAAGTTATCTCTATGGCTATGGGTACCTATAGTATAAGACTGTAGCTAACTACTATTCGAAAGTGAATGTTGGAAATTGACTTAACTATTAATTAAACCTATTCTACACTTTAAAGTACAACAACTCTAGCAATTATACTATAATTATAAAACAAGGATTGTTCATGCATTCATCAATGATTGAAACACAAAGAATATGTTTAACACAAACTGCATTTATAAAGTAACAGCTAAAAACATAAAGATATAACTAAAAAGAAAGGAGTGAAGGATAGTTACCCTCAGTGGCCCTTGCTCAAGTAGTTTCCTCCACTAATCTAAAACCAAATACATCTCCTTAGATCCAACACAATCATGATAACTCAAATTCATTCATTGCACAAATCTAGAATGTCACATAAGATTTTGCTCAAAGATCGTATTCATGAAATCATAATTGCACAATTGAATATAGTCTGCATAACAACTGAAAACTAAAAGAGTATCTAATAACTACTAAAAATTGGTTAACTTTCTAACTTAAGACTCAACCAACGTGTTGTACATATAGGCACAAGGGAGCTTATTCAAAATAGGACTCTAAAATAAAACCTTTAATGACCACTCCCTAGATTTCAGGGGGTGACAAATATTTAGTCAACTCTAAATGAATCTAGAAAAGAAGAAGAGTCCAAGTTAGGTTGTGACTCTGTTGTAACAAACTAGAACGTGGAATGCTCATAAACTATTATATTAGAATTCCAATCATGTAGTAGGGTTCTTCCTTCTCTAGTTTATTTATTGAATGTCATAATGATGCACTATCTCCTTCATTAAATGTCTCCATGTTGTAGTCATCATGTTTAGTTTATTTTGGGACATCCCCTATTTTGTTGTCTAGGAACTCCTTCGGTTGTGCACTACGTCCTGCAATTGTTGTAGGGTACAATGCCTCCTCTGGTTGCAAGGGGTTAGTTTATAAAACATGTACACAATACTAACAACCATGACTAAGCATGGATATCCAATCATAATTCATACATATTCACACATAAATCATGCATTAAACATCATAGATCATAGTTGTATTTCCATATACTTAAACCAAGTTCAAGGTTTGCATAATAGGTATCAAATATAGAATAATGTATGAACATGTATATGATAAATTTCTTGGTAATGTCTATAAGCGTGTATAAAAGATATAAAAACTAACTATTATCTGGACTCGTCATTTCCACCCAACTACCCTTTTTCTTGCCCTCAAGAAAATCAACTAGGACTTGAGGTTGTAGTGCAATGTAATTTCTTTGAGATCCATGATAGTGTTCACCCCTTTGATCTGCTTCAGGAAAAAGCCTCTATAACATGAGTCTCCTCATTTTGGTAAGTTCAGCCTGCTCACATTCCTCCATTTTATCTCTTATCTAAAGTGGCACTAGATAAAGGAGTATTGGTGGTTGGAATGTAAGTGGCACCCATTTAAGTGCTTTATCAACAACAATATCCATGTACCTATGCACTCTTTCAATCATGGCCATGAAGCTATACATTGAATGTGGATCTTTCCTATGTAATTCTAGAGTCAAACTATCCCATCTCTCCTACACATATTTGTAACAATGATGAACCATTCCAACTGTCAATGTTCGCTTTCTATTGTAATCCTATATCCTTAATTTTATGATCTTTCCTCCTTTACCCTTATGATCCATAAGTTGTGACCATTCATTTATGATTGCATCAAGGTCCTTGGATTCTTTTCTTAATGGGAGAACAACTAAATTTTCTCTCTCCTTATACTCTTCCATGAATTCACTCCTGAATTTTTCATTTCTAAAGTAGGATGCTAGTGCCCTTACCTGTAAATCCCCCACAAACATCAAGAGGGTCCATTATACCTCCTCTAGAACTACATAATTGTGTAGATAATTCTCACAAAGTCATCATGTTCATCTAGTGTAGAATCAACAAAAATGTTAAGAAAATCAAATTTCTTGCTCATGGAAATTGGATGGTTGCTTATTAACCTACTAAATTGAAGACTTAAAAAAATATTATAGAGAAACAAGGCATAAGTTTTGGTTGGGGGTCTACACTTGACAATCTGGGTAGCCTCATCTACTACCTCTTCCACTTTAACTGCTAACTTCCTCAATTCAATGTCCTTACCCTCTAGTATCTTGGTATGCTCTACCATCATTTCTTCCTTTTCCTTTTTCCAATTTTCCTTTTATTGAGAAAATTCTTGAGTAACCTTCTATATTTGGTAACCAATGGATAGAGTTATATGATAAGTTGGGTTTTTTGTAGGCTCATGGGGTCTCTGATTTTTAGCTGCAAGCTCTCTACTCCCTATTTTGACCATGGAAAACTATACCAATAGGTCCAAAATTTCCCCATGTCCATATCTTTGTAGCTTATCTCTCTTTCTAAATATGCCTTTTCTCATAAGTCTGCACTAGTTCCTCTAGTTTTTTAATCTTTTCTAGAGCTTCATGTAGCTCCTTAACATTTTTGTCTTCCAAAAACATTTCCTCTTCTAAAAAATTTTCATCAAAACCCCTTGTATAATCATAACCCTCCTTATTAGGGTGAACTGGGGTTTTCTTTCTTGTCTTATTGCAATTGCAACCTCTAAAGCATCCAATTTCAACCCCTTGATTGTGGCCTTATCAAATTGTAATATGGCTACAAATTGCCTTGTCATTTCTTCATTGTACTCTATCAATTTTAAGTAGTCCAACCATCCAACCCTTGTAAAAATGGGAAAACATAATGTGTCCTCCAATATTTTTTTGTGATTTGATGGATCCCTTTATATAATGTCATCTCCCATGGTGAAATACTCCACCTCTGCTCAATGCTCTGAAAATTCAGCTCAATTTTAATTCAGTCATCTTCAAACCCTCTCTATTCTACTACACTCCACATGCACTTTTCCACTATACTTTCACTATAACTAAAACTATTATATCCATTTCTCCTCTATATTAGCTTCATTTAGCTTAAATTGGGTTCAAATTCACTCAAAATCTAGGGAATTGACTATTAAATTGATAGCAAAAGGTTGCAAGTGCAAACAGTATTAAGGAAAAAAGGGTGTATATGTCTATTTCTGCATTTGGCTTTTGGTAGTGAAAAGCTAAAAATTTGGTTGATATAAATCTTACCCCTCCTCCCCCCCCCCCCCAACTTAAATTTTGAAGTGACCTCACTTCAACTCAGGGTGATCCCATAATATTGGTTTACAATTTTTGGCCAAACTAGACACTGAACTCATTTTTTCTAACTAAATCTTCACTTTCAAACACCTATAGCGGCTAAACCATGAGGAACTTGAAGATAATCCAAAATAGTGATTTGTGACATTTTGTCTATAGATTCTAAATATATTTTTTTCAAAAATTTTGGAATCAAATTGCACATCTTTTTCCATCTCCTTTGAAAATTAGTTTTTTTCAAAAAACACCATTTTTAAGGAGTGACACTCACCATATAACACATAACTTTTTTTCCATGAAGGATAAATTTTTTTTTTTTTTAATTTAGATTTTTAACTATGATATCTAGTGCTTCCAATTGGTTTCATAGTGTTTTATTGAATATTTTTCCTTAATCAAGTTTTGAAATCAAACTAATTACAATTCAGACATAGGCAGACCATATAACACAACTTTTTGTATGTATCAAAATTCAAATTTTTTTTGTTGGATCAAGGACTTCAATATATGGTACACTCATATTTTTCAAAAAAAATTGAAAATATTCTATTTTTGCACATGTGCAAAACAAAGAGCTTGATTTTTGGTGAAAACCTACATTCACAAGAAATAAAAAATAAATATAATAATAAAATTAAATTTATTTAAAATTATACTTTTTAGGAAGCTTATAATAAGGACTACATACTTTAAAAAAATAAAAATTAAATGAATTCATTTGATCCCCCAAAAGGTAAATCAAAAGTGGTTTTTTATCAACATTTTTATAGGTGTAAAGGAGACTTTGTTATAAGTATGGTTTAAAACAAGCGGGGTTCTATCCAAGGGGGTTTGATCTAAGGTGGTTTGATCAAACCCTCTTCATTTGGTATCCTTAAAATGGAACTTTTTAAGGCTTAAATAATTACATTTTCTAAAAATATGTGATTTCAGCAAAAATTAGAATCTCCCAAAAATTGTAAACCAACATTGTGGGATCACCTCTCATGAAATAGGAGAAGGGTATGATTGTGAAATATGTAAATAAATGTAATGAATAGATAGCATGCTAAATTTAATGCAAACACATAATGAAATCTTTGAAAATCTATGATAATGATGGTCTAGTGTAGTATGTATACCTATCAAATGTGATTAACATAATGCTGTGTGTGAGGCTGATTGAAAAGTATCCATAGTAGGATATTGATTTGACAAGAGTTAATTATAGTGTATGGATAAATGAATGATAGGGTGGTGTGTGTAATGAAATGAAGCCGAATGTATAGATGATGGGATATGGAATGATAGTTTGAATTCTTGAAATTTGAATTGGAAACATGGAATGGAATGAGCATGTTGCATGTACTTAATATGATAGGATTAATGTTGCATGTGTGAGAAAAAGTGAAATGAAAGGTGATGAACTATAATTAATGTAGTGCAAAATTTTAAATGCTTTAATAGATAATGTTGCAAGTACCTTCTACAATAGGTCCTGAATTGAACTGTGACAACTCACATGTATTAAAATATAGGTCCCTACTACAACAAGGCCCAAACTGTATTATAGCAGCTTTAATAAATGAAGTTACAGGTCCCTTCAACAATATGCAGCATTCTTGGAAGAATATTTTGATCATGTAACAATGTTGTGTGTGCATAAAATTTTGGGATAGTAAATGATACCTACATAGCCTCATGAGATGAATTGTGTAGGTCATCTACTGAGGCACTTTGAGAACTGGTATTATATGTTGTTGAGGTGTTATCTTATGATTAATTGTTTGTATCTAAACCATTATTTTGATCATATAGATGCATTAGAAAAAGAATAAAATCATCTTTCCAAGCTAGTTTTTTATATATCTTCAATATGTGTCCATTCACCAGTAATGTAAATCTAACTGCATCTATAGTTTGTAGCTTAACTACTCTATTGGGAAATACCTATTGAATTTCATAGGGTCCCAACCATCTTGACTATGACTTACCCTTGTGGTCTTTGTACCTAGAATCATATAATAAATCTCAATCACCGACAACGAACTCTTTGGCCTTTATAAATTGATTATGTCATTTGGTTCTCTATTTTTGAATGATCTCTGTATGATACATTGCCTCCATTCTGATTTCATCCAATCCATTTATAATGTGTAACCTTTCTTTTTGTGCTTCTATCAAATCCATTCCTAAATCCACTATTGTCTTAAGTGTCTTGTACTCAAACTCTATTGGCAGAATTGTTGTTTTCTCATAGTCCAATTCATATGGTATGAAGCCTGCAGTTGTTTTTCATGTTGTTTTGTAGGCCCACACTACTTTAGGTAATCTTGAGGCCCAGTCTTTTCTCTGAATTTTCACTATTTTGGTCAAAATATTCTCAATCTCCTTGTTTGTAACCTTCACCTTCTCATTGGCTTGGGGATGATAAGGTGTTGATTTTTTGTCTTATTGAATATTCTTTAACCAATTGATAAATAAGATCAAAAGTAAATTGAGGACCTTCATCAGTGACAATTTCTCTAGGTACTCCATACCTCGTAAAGATGTCTTCATACAAGAGCTTAGCTACACTCCCATCTCTTACAAACTGTAATTCCTACTTCAACCCATTTTGTCAAATAGTATGTACAAACCAAGATATAGTATTTATTGTTAAAGGCTAGTGAAATTGGGCCAATGAAGTCAATCCCCCATTTTTCAAATGGTGCTAGTACTATATGTGGTTGTAATGGCATTTCATCTGTCATTGTTGGTTTTTCTATTCTTTGGCATTTGTCACAGCTTTTGGTATACTTCACTAAATCCTTGTGGAGAGTTGGCTAGTAGTAACCTATTGTCAAGATCTTAAATAATGTCATTTTGGCTAAAAAGTGACCCCCACAAGGCTCATCATGACAAGCTCTTAGAATTTCAAAGACCTCATCTTCTCTTATACATCTTTTCATGATATTATTTGGACTAGTGTAAAACAAGTAACCAGCTACCCAAGAATATGGAAAAAATTTATGCACCAATTGTCTCTTTCCTCTAGGAGAGAAATGTGATGGTATCCTCCCTACCACTAGGTAATTTGCAATATCAGCAAACTATGGTGTGTGTATAGTAAGAGAAAACAAATTCTCATCTAGAAAAGATTCATGCACAACACCTTCTTGTATTTGTGTAGGCAACCTAGATAGAAAATATGCCACCACATTAGCTTTCCCTAGCTTATCCACTATTGTTATGTCAAGCTCCTATAGTAAGAGCAGCCATCTAGCTAGTCTCTCCCTACCTATAGGTTTTTTCATCAAGTATCTTATGGTTGTATGATCTGTGTGAATAAAGATTTGATAACCAATGATATAATTCCTAAACTTATTGATAGCACAAGAAATTACCAACATCTCTTTATCAGTGATAGTATAGTTAATATATGCTCCTTACAAGGTCTTGCTGATATAGTAGATGGCATATTTATTATTCCCTTCTTTTTATCCCATGACTACTCATATTGCAAAATCTAAAGCATTAGAATGTATATGTAAATTTAGTGTCTAATTTTCCCCCCTTAAGATAGGTTCTTGTGTCAAAGTTGTCATAAGTGCTTTAAAGGAATGCTAACATTTTGTAGTCCATTCAAATTCTATGTCTTTAGTGAGTAATACAAATAAGGGCACTGCAATTTTATTGAAATCTTTGATGAATCTTCTATATTAGCCTACATGACCCAAAAATCTCCTAACATCTTTTTTATTTTGTGGCATAGGAACTGTAGAAATGATCTCAATCTTGTTGGGATCCACCTAAATATGTTCACTTTTGATAAAGTGTCCTAGAATAATCCCTTGAGTCATCATCATGAAACATTTTTCATAACTCAATGATAGGTTATTTTCTTTACACATTTTCAAAACCTTTTCTAAATTGTTGAGTGCATCTTCATAGGTGTCTCCATATGTAGTGAAGTCGTTCATGTAGATTTCCATGGAATCATGAGCATAGTCTAAAAAGATACTTAGCACTGCCCTCTAAAATTTTGTTGGGGCATTACATATTCCAAAGGGAAGAACAGAATACACATAGGTACCCCAAGGACACGTAAATGTAATCTTATCCTGGTCCTCTGGAGCTATCTTTATCTGGTTATAGCCAATAAGCCCATCTAGGAGAGAGAAGTACTTTTTCCCTACTAAGGAATCAAGCACTTGGTCAATGAAAGGTAGGGGGAATTGATATTTTCTAGTTGTTGTATTCAGTTCCCTATAATCCACACATACTCTCCATTTTCCTCCTTTCAAGTAGGAATAATGAAGTTAATGGTGACACCCATTCACTATTAGAAATTGGATAAATGAAGCTTGCATGAAGTAGTTTTTCAACTCAATCTTGACTATTGCTCTTAAGGAAAGGTTCATTCTCCTTTGGGGCTATCTAATTGGCTTGAAATCATCATTTATGTAGATCCTATGCATGCAAAGTGTTGGATCAATTCCCTTCATATCATGGTATTCCCATGCAAAGGCTATTGCATGTTCCTGTACCACAGTATTTAGGGAATTATGATGTTCTTTAGTTAATCCATTGTTGATGTTCAAGGTTTTTCTTGGCATAATTTCCCAAGTTTTGGATTTTGGTTGTACAGATGAGAGATCAAGGCCACTAATGTTGTGAACACAGTATTTTGGTAAAATGGAATGGAACAATTGGGATACCTCGTCAAATGAATTTGTAGGTATAATGTTCTACAATGGATCTTGCAGACATGAAAAATAGTCTTGTTGCTATGGGTCCCTACCACAGTTGTTCTGTATGATATGGTCAATTAAGTCATCCTCATCTTGGGTTCCTAACAGAGGGATAAATTCTATTGTCATGATATTTTTTAGGGAATAATGATCTTCTTCATCTAAGGTAGGCCATATAGTCAGCTCTAGGTTTTCATTAGGTTGGGCTAGTGGATAGAGAACCAATTTCTTGGTTATAGTCCCATTAAATATTATCATATTCCTAGACCTACAACCTATGAATGCATCAGTTGTAGCTAACCATGGTCTACCTAAAATGAGTGGATATCCTACAAGGTTGACCTTGGGATGCAAGACTATAAAACCTATAGGATACTCTCATGAATCTAATACAATGACTAAATCCTCAACCATCCCCTCAAGATTTATTGTTGACCTATATGCCAACTGTAAAATAGTTGGTGTGGTTCTAAGGTTAGCTAACTAAAGTATATGCATCATCTCCTTAGTCATGACATTAATTTTTTCCCCTAAATCAATCAAGGTGTTCTTGATAAGGGTCTCATTAATCTTAACATCCACTAGTGGACTTCAGGGTGTGTTTATTTAGGAATAATTATATTCCCCAACATAATATCAGCAAGTCTCCCTAGGACATGAACTGTCTGAGGGTCCTTCCTCTTTCTCCCTAGATTCTTAAGACATAGGTCTCTTACTATCTTAGTATAGATTAGGATATCCTTGATAGCCTAGGTGAGGGGGATTTTGATACTAACATCCTCAAGTTGACCCAATAGATCTGTCTCAGCTTGGGTATGATGTTTTTGAAAGGATAAACGCTTAGGGAAAGGAGGCTCTAGACTTGAGGTAGTCTAGCTTACCTAATTTGACCTAGGTTCTAGAGGTGAATTGTCTAAAGCTTTAGCTCTAGGTTCCTCATCCTCCATCTCAATGATTTGGGGGGATGAAGGCCCATCTAGTGTATTCCCTGACTTGAGGTGGACATCACTGACCTCTACCCCATAAGTGGGGTATTTTATAGCCTCAATAGTATAAGTTTGTTAGCCAAGCTTGCTATTAGGGTTAGCTGTAGGTTTGGAAAGTAATTGTGGTGCTCTTGGTGGCTGATATGTTGTGTTTGGGGGATTAGGAATGATAGCATGTTTTTGTGGTTGAGAAGGTAGCAAAGGTTTTTGGTAATTCACATTTTGTTGTTTCCACTGCTGGCCTTTTTTCCATTGTGGTTGCCACTAATTTTGTTGGAATGGACATTGAGGGTTATAATTGTCACCTTGAAAATTTTGTTGGGGCCATGCATTTGGTTGCTGCTAGTTCTATTTTTGTTGATGGTTTTTCCATTGTTGATGGTTTTACCATTGGTTTTGGTTATTTGGCTAGGTCTAAGAATTCCAAGCAAAGAAATTTTAATTGCCAATAAGAAAAGATGTATTGAAATTTAGAGGGTCTTGTGGTATACCTTGTCTTGGTTGCCATGGCCTTCTTTGAGCAATGTAAAATATCCATCCACATTCTCCTACAAGTGGTTGAAATCATATTTTTCTAATTTGTATTCTATAATACTAGAAACCCTCTTGCACTTGTAGTTTTCTTTCTTTTTTTTTGCAATTGGGGCAGTACCTAGTGAGCATAGCTTTAGCCTCTTCTTGTTTCTTATTTATATTCAGAGTGTCCAAATAACTAGCTAGATGGCTTATAATATCCTCCTTCATGTTGGAAAGTGGGTTACTTAACTCCACTCTTGAAACCCCATAAGATGTCTTGTCAGTGATGGATGTTCTTTCTCCCCTTGATCTTTTGGTAAAGGTCCTAGAATAGTTTTTGTAGATGCACATATCTCTTTAAAGGGTAATTGAGACACATCCCCTTGCCCAATAAGATTGAGGGCATCCATGCAATCTTCATTAACTCATCTTAATAACACAAGATTCAATGATTCTTCTAAGAGCTTATTTTGTATGTTTTTCTTCAAGAAAAATTGAAACCTTTCTACATTTTCTTCCAATGGCTTATCCTCTTTCTGAGTCATTCTAAAGATATCATCTCTTATCCTTTCAACTCCTTTGCAATAATCTTGGTATTTCTCCAAGACTTTTATTTTCATGGTGTCCCAATCTAGAACAACATCTTTGCCTAGTCCCATAAACCATCTCAGGGTAACATCCTTTAGAGTGGTAAGGAATAGCTTGAGCTTATGAGCATCACTTGTATAGTTATAGCTCATCTATAGGATATCAAACTCAAACAATAATATGTCTGGAACTTCAGTAACCAACCCATAGAAGATTGGTAATGTGGATGGAGGGATATTCTTTAGCATAGTAGCCCTTTCTTGGTTGGTAATTGGAAATTAAAAGGTCACATGTTTAGGTAGATCATCCACTGCTTCCAATAAATTAAGAAAGAAAAACCTAAATCATTCTAGTAAATATATTACACTTGTTGGAAAATCATAAAACTGTAGAACAGGTAAAGAAAGTAAAGTTATCTCTATGACTATGAGTACCTACAGTATAAGACTGTAGCTAACTATTATTTAGAAGTGAATGCTTGAAATTGATTGAACTATTAATTAAACTTGTTCTACACTTCGTAGTACAACAACTCTAACAATTACAATATAATTATTAAATAGAGATCGTTCATACATTCATCAATGATTGAAACACAAAGAACTTGTTTAACACAAACTGCAATTATAATGTAATAGCTAAAAACAAAATGAAATAATTGAAAAGAAAGGAGTAGACAGTTACCTTGAGTGGACCTTGCTCAAGCAGTTGTCTCCACTAATCTAAAACCAAATCTAACTCCTTAGATCCAACACAATCATGATAACTCAAATTCATTAATTGCAAAAATATAGAATATCACATAAGATTTTGCTCAAAGATTTTATTCATGAAATCATAATTGTACACTTGAATATACTCTACATAACAACTAAAAACTAAAAGAGTGTCTGATAACTACTAAAAATTGGTTAACTAGCTAACTTAAGACTCAACTAATGTTTTGTACATATAGGCACGAGGGAGCTTATTCAAAATAGGACTATAAACTAAAACCTTTAATGACCACTCCCTAGATTTTAGGGGATGAAAAAGATTTAGTTAACTCTAAATGCAACTAGAAAAGAAGAAGAGTCCAAGTTGGGTTGTGACTCTGTTGTAATAGACTGGAACATGAATGTTCAAAATCAATTATATTATAATTTCAATCATAGTAGGGTTCTTCCTTATCTAGTGTCTTTATTGAACGTCATAATGACACACTATCTCCTTCATTAAATTTCTCCATGTTGTAGTCATCATGTTCAATTTATTCTGGTTCATCCCTTGTTTCATTGTCCAGGAACTCCTTTGGTTGTGGGCTACATCCTACAATTGTTGCAGGCTATAGTGCCTCCTCTATCTATAAGGGGTTAGTTCACAAAACATGTATACAATACTAACAACCATGACTAAGCATAGATATATAATCACAATTCATACATATTCACACATAAATCATGCATTAACCATCACATCATAATTATATTTCCATATACTTAAACTAGGTTCAAGGTTTGCATAATAGGTATCAAAGATAGCATAATGTATGAACATGTATAGGATAAATGTCTTGGTAATTTCTATAAGTATGTATAAAATATATAAAAAATAATTGTTATCTAGACTCATCAGTAGGGAAACTATATGATTGAAGTGTCATATTCATCTCACACAAGTGCCTCAAGTGAACATACAATAGCAGGGGTGAAGTTTTTTGGAGATAGGTCAATATACAAGAGCAAACCTTTTGTAGAGGGAAGAGAATTCTCGTCACAAAAGGATAGGCCAATACCATCATTAATTGCCTCCTCATTGCATGAACTGAAATGAAAAGATAAAGTTTACAGTTCACATGGTGATGCAAAACATGTTGAGCTTGTTTATTGATCCACACAAGAAAGACCTTCCTCGTGGACCTCAAATGAAAAGCTTTGAAGCTCAAGCATAATATCAAATTGAGAAATGGGAGAATCACTCTCCTCTTATTTGTGAGACACTTAAGGTGAAGAACTTAATTCTTCAAATTTTCTCTCTATTTTTATTCCTTCTTGGAAACTACTACAACAAGATCAAACTCTTGGCATAAAATTGCCACCACATCCTCTATTGCCTCCTCACTATCATGCTTCCCATGAACATCCCCTTCTATGGATGAATATTTGACATCAAAGCTTGAACATAAAGCTTCTAATTCATCCCAAAATAGGTCCTCCACCTAAGAATTGCATACCTCAATAGATTGGGAAATTTCATCCACTATATCAGAGGCTAAACAAGTTTGTTGTTGCTACTCCAAAACCTTGGAGTTGTCTTCCTCCATCAAGCCAAAACCCAGGCTACTCAGAGGCTTTTGTTAATGTAGGTACAACTGAGCTCTCCTCCTTTTTTTTAATAAAATAAGGATGACATCAATTAAAGAGATGACTAATTACTCTATTGTACCAATTTTCTTTACCTGTTCAATGTCTTGCTACTGCAATTGGTCATCTTTATTTTTTTCTTATAGTAGGCCAGGACACTCATATTCTAGAACACATGAATGATATTTAACATTATCCTCTTCACCTTCAACCTAGTGCATCCTCCTCTTTTGTTCTTCTAACCAATTAAGATCCCAAATTATAGGTCCACCTTTGAAAAGTGAAATAGAAATGGGGGGAGAAAATTGATCAAAAAGGCATTGGAAATATTGTGGAAGCTCTAGAAGGGACTACTCAACATGAATAATAGGTTGATTCCCCTCAAGGATAGGCTCCTGTTAAAAATGGAGGTTCTCAAACCTTGGGATCTCTAGAAAAGAGGTCTTTTTGATGTCTTAGGAGGTTTAAACAAAGTTTCAAAAGACTGATTAGGATTCCTAAAACTCACAAACTTATTCTTATGTACCTCTTGCACAACAGGAAACTTTAGAACTACTAGAGGGCTAATGGAAGTTTCAAGAGGCTTGTTAGGGCTTCTAAAACTTACAAATTTATGTTTATGTACTTCCCCCTTAGCAAGTTTCTTTGGGACCATTGGAGGAGTATGCCTAAAACTAGGCACATAGGGGACTACTTGAGTTTTAGGCCTTATGCTAGATCAAGGGAAAGAGCAAGTTGATAGATCTTGCCTAGCAACAACTTGTCTTGTTGTACACTATTCTTCCTACCTTCTTTTTTCCTCCAACTATTGTTCATACCTCCATTGAACCTTTTTCTTTTGTCTTGGATAGTGAGTTTGATGGATAATCTCATCTTGTTGTGGGAAATAATCTTGTTTCCCTTGATAGGCTTGATTAGCCCACTCCTCCTACTATAAGTACAACTCTTGTTACTCTTTAACCTTAGTCAACCACCTATTGAGAACCCTCAATATGCATGTGAGTTCACTTATATTTATATTGTTGGAATTTTTGGGCTAAAAAGGTTGATTTGCAACATAATGAGTCTCCTAGGTTGTTGATAGGAATATGCAGGTGTCCAAGAAAATTGAGCATGGGTGGGTGGGTGGTAATAATTTGTAAAAGATTCAAAACCCACAATATTAAGGCTCTATTAAATGAATGGGGAGGCATAGCCAACCTGATATGGTTGATAGGGAAGAGAAAAGTTGGCAGTATCATGAAATGGGGGAGTGTACATATGGTTCCACTACAACTTGACATTTTGATGCATGGAGAAAAATAAGAAACACCTTTTGTTATTATTTAAAATTAGAGTAAAGGATTGATCAACCAAAGATCTTGGGTATATACCAGTAGAGTCACCCAAAATGAATTTACAAAGTTTCCAGGTGCTCTTAAAACTGTCTCATCAAGGCTAAATACTGAGCGACACACCAACTCCTTCAACCGAATGATCATAGGATCATTAAACTCGTTGCACTACTTGAACTAGTAGATTTGAGTAGATTCATCATGGTGCTTTTTATATTTTCCTCTTCAAGGAAAGATATTGAAAGACACACCAAATCCTTCAATAAAATGATTTAATCTTCAAGAACTAGTCCCACCGAGTGTGCCAAAAATTGGTGTCTCATAAAACTACACCCTACTGAACAAAGGCTCAATGTTCTAATGACACCATTAAAATGACCTCAAGGTGTAAGACCTTGCAAATTGAGGTCAAGTATCCAAAGAAGGTTGGCTTCCTCTTTTGATCAAAGTGTGAATGTGTTAGTCAAACCTAGCACATGAAATCCTACTACTACTCCACTCTCATAGTTCACAAGGGAAAAGGGTTGGAAGGAATGCATGAAAGAGAAATGGTAGGTGGTACATCAAGATAGAAATGTGTTTCTTATTTCTTCATAACAACATAATGCATCAAGTAAGTTTTACTCAATCATACAAGAGATAACAGTGATAAATGGTTGAATTTAATTTTAACATAAGACTCAGATGCAATCTTTACAATTGCAGAATGCAAAAATGTAGAAGCCTACCAAAGAAAAACCCTAGAGGAGCTAAAGGAAGAGCCACTCTTGAAATGAAAATAAAAATTTCCTTTATAAATCACTCATAGTGTGAGTGGCTTTGAACCAAACCCTAACCCTACTTGAGTTAGCAATCAACAAAATCTAATCAAGAAAGAGTGAAGAGATCTAGCCATGAAATTTGCATTGGAGATGAGCCTATATCACCCTGATGTGTACACCATACCTCTTCAATAAATGATGAAAGAAAAAATGTTTCTGAAATTCCCCATGAAGTCAATAATTCTAGGTATGGATATGTTAAAAGGGGACAATAATCGGCAATAAATGAGCATGGGCACCCATAGTCCCACCTACAATTATGAAGAGATGCATTATATTTTTCCCTTGAGCCCCAAAAATTAGACCAAGCCACAAACAAAGTAGCCCACGACATTAATGGTGTCATTGTGAGAAAACACGCCATTCCGTAGAATTGTCGATCCTTTAAGCCCGAAGGAATCCTTTATCTAAGAATTAAATAGATTGGATCCTTTATTAGAGCATCATTGTCAGAGGTTGGGAATCTATAATGTCCCTTTCCTTGAAATTTCTAAAAATAGGAATTTACTATTTGTAGTGAGTCAAGTTTCCAAAAATAGCGAGTCATATCTTGCAGCAAAACTGTGAAAGTTATTTCCTCAAGGTGAATTAATTAAGATAATTAGGGAGGTTAATTATCAAGGGTTTATGAAATATTTAATTGATCCAAGTTGGGTGTGGCTTTTTGGAAGAAAAATGGATTTTTATTGGCTTATGAAGTGGTGCAAGAAATGGAAATATTTTATTATTTCCCTTGGGTGCACTTTATTTTTTCCTTTACACTTGGCATGAGAGGATTCATGCACAAGAGGTTACATGATCTTTACAAACTTAGAGTTAGATAAACCACATAAAATAGCATTCCTTTCCTTAGCATTATTTTCACAAGCCTTCTTTTTGGCTTGATCTCTTGGAGTACTTTCAGAGATCTCATATCCATCCACAACTGATTGCCAAACCTTAAACCCTAGGGCCAACAAATATGCTTCTATCATTACTTTCCAAAATACATAATTGGATCCATCAAAGAGCAATGCCTTGTTTGAATTCAATCTTTCTCGATCCATAGAGTGTTCCATCTCGAATGTACCTTAAGCTATTAAGCTTCTTCAAAGGAATTTAGCTCAAATACCAATTGAAGGGCAGACAATCTATTGAGAGGGTGGTGAATCATTAGATCAAATCTATTTTAAACTCTTTAATTCAACATGTATATCCAAACATGAAACATGAATCAAAATAGCTACTATCAATTAGACAATCATAGAAGCACATGTATCCACATAATAAACACTAGATATACATGGAAACCTGGAATGGATGGCATAGGATGGACCTAAATTCAAATTATATGAAATGTGTAGTGGGTAGGTCCTAAATCAAACTTGTTGCCACCAAAATAACATGATATTGTGTGCTTCTAGATAGAAACCTTAACTCTGACCTATTTTAGCATCCCACACTATCTCCAAAGGTCACACACTTGAAGTCATTGTCATACAGTTTTGAAACACCAATTGGTAACTGACAAGCACAATGACCCTTTTGTCACTTCAATCTTTTTGCATGTTGAACATAAATCCCAAAAAACTCTAATATAAGATAGAACAAGTGTGGGAATACTTTCCTTTCAAACCAAAAACCAAAACTCACATCTAGCAGGGAAACAAAACATGAATGTGTTGCAAGAGAAATATCTCTACCCTTAGTAATTGACATCAAATGTTTTGGATAAGACTTTTGGATTACTTTTTTCATTGTGAATAAATGCAAGCATAATACAGTCAGTCTTATTCATTATACTCAAAATGTAATGATAATTCAAGTATGATTACATTTAAATCTCATTGTTCAGTTAGCATTACTCCTTGGACATTAGTGAGTGCAAACTATATCAAGGACATTGAACTCCTTGGCATTACTCCTTGGGCATTACTGATAACCTACATTTAACACCTAGTAGGTTGAGGAAGATAATATGTTGGATATCATTTCCCTCTTGTCCTATTAGCTCCTTGCTTTCTAGGAATCAAAATACTTCTCCTCTGCCCTACATGCTAAGATAAAATACTCAGATATAGAGCTAGGACTAAACATGTGTACCTCATATTGAATGTGATCTTTGATGCCACCCAAAAATAAATCATTCAAGTTCTTCTCTATAATGGTATCTACTCATAAGGATAGATTTTGGAATTTTTGTATATAGGACCCTTGATTGATTATGTTGAAGTTCAGCTAGATGATTGAAAAAAGTTGTTTGTCACATTATTGTTATACTATAATTGGAGATCCTCTATAAAAATTGACAATATCTATAGTGAGACCCTTTTTTGTTTATGAGTACAAATTCATTGATATTTAATGAATTGATCTAGTTCTAGATATATGAAATCCATTGTGATAGTTTGTTCACTTGGGAATTGATGTACATAAAAAATATCTTTTTATCCATGTTAATGGATCCCTTCCATCAACTTGCACATATTCGCCTTTGGTATCAAGTTCCTAGATCCCATACGAGTATTAACATTTGGATCAAGAGTAGTTGACCTAGATGATTCACCTTGGTTGCTTGATACATCCTTTCTTCATCCATTTATATAAGAATTTAGCATGCTTCATATGTATGATATCTCTCCTCTTAGGCAACTCATCTCCATCTTCACTAATGGAATGTCTTCTTTGACCTTGTTGATTTCCTTATTGGGATTAATATCCTCTATTATTACCTCATCTTTATTAGGATATTTTCCCAGTGTGACAAAATTCGTTTTACCTCTTGTTTGAGGCCCCATCATGATTGAAACCAATAATTTTAAAATAAATCACACAAATGAAATCTAAATTCTCTAAAATTTTCATTGTAACTTACTAGGGCCAAGATACCATTTACCCAAAAAAATTCCAAGAAATTAGCAAATTTGTAACCTTAAGAGAAAACTTGTTGGAAACCCTCATTTTGCAATAATTCACTCAATTTTTCTCTAGTTCCTCTAAAATATAGATTGTAGTTTCTTGAATATGTTCTTCAAAAAATATTTAAATATAAAAAAAATCACCAAATTTGAGAGATGTGTGCTTCCCAAAACGACCTCCAATATAAAGAAAATGCCTTACCTCCACGATGCCAAGATCATGCTCTAATACCACTTGTAATGAAATAACATACATTGCAATGGAAGATATAATATGAAATATGCTAAAAATAATTGATAATAGTTGAGAATAACAAACCACTTCAAGGGGGAAAACCTTCAAATATCTCTAGTGAGAACATAATTCATAATTTGATGATGATAAGACTCACTACCTCCTATATATACCTTATTTATGCCTATGATATCACCTAGGTTGACTTGGATAGCCATATATAAGCCTTAGTGTGACCTAATTAACTAAGTAACAATATAATATGATAATATTCAACTTAATTAAGAGTTAAGATAGCCACAATCCAACTATTCATAACCCTATGTACATTAATATTAAGGGTGTAGCAAGCTACATGTCCTAGCTTTGAATTGTTGTTTCAAGCATATGGACTTGCTCTCCATTTTTAACCTACATACCATCATAGAAAAAAAAGACATTGTATAATGTACATATTCTATCTAGTCTCTTATTTTTCATGCACTTATCACAACATCAACCAAAACATTTGCCATACAATTGTGTGGCAATGTTGACTTTCACCCTACCAAATATATAGGATTAACATCTTTAGCATAAAAAATTACTCCTATGGCCCCCGTGGAAGAGATTTCAAATGCCATGTTTCTCTCTCTAAGATTATTTTCTTATATTTTTCTCTCTAAAAATTCCTCTATCCTTTATGTTTTTCTAGACTTCTCATCCCTACACTAGTCAACTCTTGTCTTGTCCATTTTTGTTGGTAGAAAAATGGATGCAATTCCCTCAGATCAATGAAATTACAAGCAATTTTTCCTTTCTTTCCCCACTCCTATCTACCCTGTGTCCCTTCTATCTTATCAATTATAATCCTCAAACTCTAGGCCTAGATAATGTAGCAAAGGAACTTGTATGCCCTTCTTCCTTGGACTACACAACCCATGCTTTCAAATAATGTGTGTTTGTCCTCAAATTTATTTATATTTTGATAGATATATTTATCCTACATATGGTTGGGGATGTGACATTGCATTTAAAATGGATGCAGTTCCCTCATATCAATGAAATTACAAGCAATTTTTCCTTTCTTTCCCCACTCCTATCTACCCTATGTCCCTTCTATCTTATCAATTATAATGCCCAAACTATAGGCCTAGATAATTTAGCAAACGAACTTGTTTTCCCTTCTTCCTTGGACTACACAACCCATACTTTCAAATAATGTGTGTTTGTCCTCAAATTTATTTGTATTTTGATAGATATATTTCTCCTACATATGGTTGGGGATGTGACATTGCATTTAAAATGGTGTTGGTGTGAATGAGATATATTTCCTAACTAGTTTATCTCTTGGGTTCTATTCATAGTAGTTTACTTAAGTTTACTTAGGGCATTTATAGAGCACTATCAATATATGTCTCAATTCATAATATTAAGGCACATGTCATGATCGTATGTTGTATTATGTCTCACCTTAACCTATATAAATAATGGGTTCTCATTGTAATTTATTTATTATAATCATAATTAATGTGATGTTAAAAAAGAAAATACTACTTATATATGAAGGAAGAACATTGCAAAAGAAAAATATTTCAATAGACATTAAAAGGTATAAAGAGATTTGCTTTAGCATTGAAAAAATTATAGATTTCATTCTAAATAGAATAGGAACTTATTATATAAGAATTCATTCTTACTTAGTAAAATTTTTAGGTAGATTGATTTAATGGTAATGAACAAATATCAAGAGCATGTAATATGTTTAGAATGATGGAGCAAGTTAACAAATGTAATTAGGATGCTCTATGATATTTTTTATTATTCTCTCATGTGAATGCATCTATTTCTTCATGTGCATCTTTCAAGCATTATCTCAAATGGATGAGGAATGTCTTTAAATACAACAACATAATAGGAAAATCCATACAAATTTATGCTAGTTCAGCTCATGATGATTAGTAGTAAAAGGATGATAAGGCTCAACTTGAAATTTGAGTTCCAAAAGTTCAAGGTTGGTATCCACATGCAAAAGTAACCCAGGTTCAACACCCTCCAATCTGAACAAAGGTATCAAATAAAAAATCTAATAATCAAAATTTATTTGATGAAGACAAGTGAAAATGATAATATAGTAAAATAAAAATGTGAACTGAATTTAAAACAAGAATATGTCACTTATGAACTTATTATTACATAAAAGACAATTTGATAGAAATGAGAAATGGATATGAATATATAAATTTCACCATTAAATTACTAAACCAAAAATTTAAGTTATTATCTATATATATATATAGTACTACAAAATATAGTTTGAAAGTTATTATTAGTATACAAAGAATAAATTACTGATTTTAATTTATCATAATTATCCATTTTATAATAGAATGAAAAAGAAATGTCCTCCAGATCTAATAACAAAATATAGTTGATTAATTAAATAAATTACAATAAATAAATACAATAAAAATAAAAATATTAATTTAAAACAAACCAAATACTAACATATATAAAATCTTATAAAAAATAAGAAAGAAAATTTATATGACTCTAAGATCTTGATTTAAAATTCACAAATAATTTGTCTTGTTTGCAATGTTATTATTATGCCACACTGACAAAAATGCAGTAAAAAATAATGTTCTCAGGTCTAGAAGTTTCCTCCTAAAATTGCATATAACCTGAATCACATGTTGTTTTATTGAGTTTGCTTCCTTAAAACGCTTTTTGAAAAGTACAATTTGTTCCCTTGATATGTGATTTTTCTAACAAGCTTCATGGCTGTCCCTTTCACCTCTCTGCTTGATGATGTGTTATAAGCTTAAAACATATCCTTATCTTAATGTACAGGCCTGGTGGTATCTTTTATCCTAATGCTCCTCTTGCTACAATATAAAATCTTTTTTAAATAGTTTGTGTGGTGCATACAAATATTAAATAAAAAATATTTGTAATATGTTTGTTTGTTCGATTCTATATTAAAAGATTAAATTAAAGTTTGTAGTAAGATTTATTTTGTAAAGATTTTGTATTATAATAATAGAAGCAAGAAAGTTGAGGTATATAAACATCCCACAATAAATATTTATGAATTTGAGTCTATATTTAAAGGTTTAAACAGTTTAAACTGAGGGCTTTTGGTAAAGGATTCACTTTTTAAAGAATTTGAATTATACCAACCAAAGTGATGTAAGGTGCATTGCATTAGACTCTAACCAAAAGATCAAATACTTGTGGATTTGATTCTATACCAAACAAAAAAAACAGAGCTCTCTGAAGAACTGAATTTGAACCCTTTAAGTTTTATATTTGGGTTCATTTACACGGGCTTCTCTTGGAATTTTAAAATGAAAAGATTTTTATGTCTATTCTTAATTCTTTTGCGCAATACAGTGTTATTGATAACATCATTAAGTTTAAAAAGTGGTTGTTATATGCTAGATTCTATGTGTTTGTGGAGAAAAATCTGCAGCTGCCTATTCAAGTTACCTTGTCCTCCAAATTTGGTGTCTAGGTTTAACAGTTAGACTGAAGAATCCCCTGTTATTTGTCTTTCTTGTGGTAAAGTGGGTCATTCTTCTAATTCTTGTCACAGGAACAAGAAACATCACTTTGCTTGGAAGAAGAAAGACAATCAGCAAGCTGTTAAGGACGACGCCTTCATTCCTAATGAGAAGAAGATAGATAATCAGCTATATTCCAAGGAGGACTGCTAGGAAGTTCTGAAAGCTGATCTTAAAGAGTGTTCTCCATCAAATGCCTTGAAAATGGGGGAAGGTTCTACCTGTGATTGCATGCCTTATCTCCTTTCCAAAAGAGCTAGTTTTGAGAAGGACCCTTGTTTTAAGTTAAAACAAAATTCTTTGGAACACTTTTTTAAACCATCATGATTTTGGTGGGTTGGTAGGTCTATTAGTCTTGTTGTTTCTTCGGTGGCCTTGTGTTTTTTGCTGTTAGTTGTTGCTGATTGGACTTCATGTTCTATCTTTCTATAGTATAAGGGTCAGGGCCCTTTCAAAACCCTCCTTACCTTATCAAAAACAGTTATGAGATAAGAATGTTTCCATTCATTATTTTCATACATTAATAAATACTATAATATACCTTTACGTATAGAAGGCTTCTACAATATTTTACTTAAGTTCTAATTTTTGTACGAATTAATTTGTGTAATTTTCAACATGACTTTCTGGTCAAAAGGATTTTGGTTTCTTGGTAAAGTTTAACAGCTTAAAATAAGTCCATTAAGAATCACATTTTGTTGAATATAAAACCTTACAACATTAATAATTATCAATAATAATAGATGCAAAGCTGTTTTTATTATCAATGATGTTCATCAGGAAGCTATATTTTAAGGCTTTACTCTGATATATTTTTTTGTCTTGCTGCCTTGTTTCCTTTGTTTCAGAATGACGCCTTGAAGAGCTATCAGATTGGTCAAATCAAGCTGCAAGTTGGACAGCTGCTGAGTAAAAAGGGAGTTTGTTTTGGCCAGAATCTTGGTTCCCTCTTTCAAGATGTTTAATGCTCATGTTCTTTGTCATTGTTGTACTTTTCCAGCATAGTGGAACAGTTTTAGTTGCTGCTGTGCATATTTGTTTAGTCTGTCTGAACTGTGGTAGTTTGTACAGCGCTCTGGTGTAATGGTTCTTTTCTGTGTACAGTCTCTTCTTGCAGTTTTTTAACTGCTTTTCATTCTTTGTATTGCTTTTCTCAATATAAAAAAAAAAAAAAACATTAATAATTAGAGAAACCACTTTCCTTTAATAATATATATTCTCTCACCATATTAAAATCCACTTAAAAATACAGAAACATTACATCTACATATAATCTTATATCTAAAAATTATCAGTTATGACAGAACAGTTATAACAATGTATGGATTAATCCATTCCCTCCCATAAATAGAACTATGAATTGTCTTTTGGTTGAGTTTGGAGCTTCTTCCAAGAAAAAAGGTAGGACTGTTTCTTATATAGCTTAGTCTTTCCTTAGAATTCATGGTTCTTTCAAGTGGTTTGGATTCAAAACTTAATGATTGTTCAAGATTATAATAGTTCTTTTTATCATTTTGATGTGAGTTTATGTTTTGTCATTTGTTTTTTGTGAGGTCTTTTTGTACTTTATGTCTGTTTCTTCTTAGATTTTTCTCTTCCTATTGTTTATGTTTTATCTTGATGTTAAAGGTTTCAGGATTCTTTCAAAACCCTCTTCCGATTTATAACTCTGTTCAAAAATATCGATCTAATAAAAAATAATAAGTTAAGAACTACCAGCCCTGCAATACTTGGTACTTCTGAATGAAACTTCCAATAAAATAATTACTAAAAATAAACTTGCAATGATATGTTCTGTGAATATATGATTGTTGCATTCCAGAGATCAAACATTTCTCAGATCTAACCCATGATAATAACATTCTTTGAAATTCTTAAGAATAGCGGAATGATTATTACAGATAAAATTTGACCCCCCCAAAAAAGAGGAAGTTACAGCACTAACACACTCTTTCTAATTGAACAAGGTAAGAAAATAGGAAAACATCATACCCCATTAAATCTCAATAAAGAAAACAGCTTAATGGAACAAGCCCAAACTCATTATCTGAATTAATTTAAGAATATCATTAACAAACATAATCTGTGGCCTCCAAAGACCATGTAGCTGAAATTAACTGTTTTTTTATTTCTACCTTGTCCAATTACAGATTTACATTGTACCACACTCCCAGCAAAACTGAAATCTATGGCATCTCTTAGCAAAACTGAAATCTATGACATCTCCATTATTGAGATAAAATGGGTGAGATGGGTGTTTTGGACCTCCCCTCTTATTAGCCTGCAGCTTTGACAGTCAAAAGTGATGCATTCTTTTTGGACTTTCTTAGTTTCTTGGCTATTTCCACAGGATCTGCTTCGCCAGTGACAGTTACAGTGTTCTTGGAGCTATCCACTTGTATAGAGTCAACACCTGTAAAATGTATATCATACAAATTATATTCATTCAACAATGGAATTCTCCAGCATATCTCAGGAATTGTATATTTGAACACATACCGTCTATATTTGCAGTGGCTTTCAAGACATTCTGCTTGCATTTGCCGCAATACATATCTACAGAAAACACTATAATCCTCTGCAATAAAAAACTCTGCGTTAGTCTCAGAACAAAATTAAACGAATTGGGCTTTGATTTCAATGGAATAAAAATCCAAACCTTCATAGTAGAAGCAGATTAAGAGAACTTTTGAAGAATTATAGTTCTTCTTCAATACAGGACAAGATCTGTGGAAAATCTTGTTATCCTAAACTTGTGTTCCATTCTTGAGGATGTTCGGAATATATGGTTTCCATGAAGGGTCAATCCAAGGGAAGATTCATGTCTCTTTCCTCCCATCTCTGTTACCTGGAAGTAACCAATTTCCGCCACATTTTTACACAATTTCTAGATTGATCTAGGCTATGGGTCAAGAAAAGTAAACAAGACGACCCATTGAATGCTCATTCAGTCGTTGCGCACTGGTTGAATCCATTAATTTCTCTCTAGGGAAGGGCATGAGAACTTTCTACATAATAGCCTCGTAACTATCATCTGTCAGTGACTGACCCACTTTGTCAAGTACTGATTGCAGATATTTCCTTCATATCTCTTTCCGCTTGATGTCCATTTTTCACCGTTGTCACTCTGTTTTCACACAGCCACACATTATTGATGACACTTAAATGTTGCAATCTGGAAAAAAGTAAAGAATAAACCTAGTTGAACAATTACTAAGCATAAATTATTGTTTAAATGATGGAGCTCTAACTATTTTTAAGTGTTTTCCAAACGTTCTATGATTTAGTTTGGGTACGTGATAATGGCGTATTATTTATTGAGGGTTGTTGTGTCTTTTCTAAAAGAGTTAATTTTAATGTTTATATGTAGTACACGTTTCTTGACTCTAACATCAATTATTTATATGTTGTAGATGTCCCTTGACTTAATACATCAATTATTTATATGTCAAATCTACTCTCATTCTAGATAACTCATATAAATTGGAATTCAATAGAAGTGTTGAAAGTTATGGATTGAAACAAATTTTATGACATCAGAGTGAAGGTCGACCTAACATTTCGGATATGAATGTTTGCAAGTCCTTTTGGAATGAAACAATTGTTATGACAACATCATAATGAAGGTTGACCTAACACCTGGATAAGAATGTTTACAAGTCCTTTTTGAATGAAACAAGTATGAAAAGAAAGGCCCTGTCTACCTCAAATATGACTCAGATTCTCATGGAAGGGGGCCAGGACATGGTGGACCTAGAAGCGGTTGCTGACGAGCTCCTGAAGACTATGGATTAGCTGTGGGTGGGCCCTGGTTTCTCTGTTTGCTGGCTTTCTGATGGCTTTTTTGTGACTTTTTGTGGCTGCCAGTTTTAGCTGGTTTTTATCTCTTTGGTAGCCTTCTTTTGTTGTTCGGACCTCTCTTTTTGGTCTCTATTTGTATTGTTACTTTGTGGTTTCAGGTCCCTGTAAAACCCGTTTATCCCTTTTATCAAAAACATATTGAAGGTCGGGTCTTACTCTCAATCAATGATATGTAAGCTACTATTGTCAACCATCTAACTAGGTATAAAAACATTTATAAAATTTGATGTCTTCAATTCCTATAAAATAAAATTAAAAATTAAAAAATTGTCTATAAAATTAAGGATAAAAAATTCAATCAAGCATATATCCTTCTCTATTTACCTTGTATATTTTTTAAGATTTAAAATTGATTATATTTTTAATTTAAAAACTTTTGATTATAACTTTTTTAATTATTTTAAATAAAATAAATAATATTTTTATTTTACCTAAATTTATCTCACTTCTAAATTATGTTTAAATTCTAATTACTTTTATTAGAAAAAGGTTTTGAGAGTTTTTCTAAGAATATTTTCACATATTCTTAATTAAATTTAATTTGCTCACAAATTGTATGGTAAAATAATGTTTCCTATACTAAAGGATCTATGGTCCAATCTTAGTTAAATTGAATTAGATTAAATGAGTTAAGGTTGAGATCTAAATAATTAAGACAAAGAAATAAATTAGCTGGTGAAAAAAATAAGATTGTAGTTTAATTAGTTGAGCATAATTGGTAAGGACGATGGTATGTGATAAAAAGTCATCCACCATGATTCAAACTCCTAGAGGTGCATTCAAACTAGGTTCAATACCTGGATAACTTTGTGATTTAAGAATAAAAATAAGACCATCTTAAGTCAAAGCAAATATTAGGATCCTGAGATAAAGATATTATAATATTATCATTTCCTAGGAATAAATTGTAGTGGATTTTCCACTAACAACCTCATATTTTGTACTAGGGGAAAGGATCTAGTAGTCGTCCATGTACCAATAATCGTTATGTTCTTGCCCACCTAACCCCAATTACTATCTTAAAAAAACCAATATATGACAACTAAAACCCCACTAAAATATTCCACATGTACCAGTAATTATCCACTTGTATATCTAGTAGTTAAAATTTGAATATTTAATTGGCGGAGTTTTTCAATGTTATTGATATGCATAGAGCAGCATTTATGCACAAATATTGGTCAAAACATTTATTAGAGGAATATGTATTGTGTCAATTGTGCAACTTTTTTTTGGTGGTTGTAGCACATAGTTATTGGGTTGTCTATGAATAGGTATTGAGCATCGCTTTTAAATGACCACTTTTTGAAATTTAAGCACATAATAAATTCTCTTGCATTTATTGTAACTATCCAGAAGCTCAAACAAATAGCTTTAATTTTTTTTTTTTTTGAAGGGTTGAAAATTTGGGAAAAGTTACAGAAGGTGAATGGTCTCTTGCAATTGTTGCTTCTTGGAGCTTTGTTGTCACTACTTCGAACTCAGATTGATGATCTTTGTCGCCTTTGATTCTTTTGTTCCTCTTCTTCCTATTGGTTTTAGCTGAAGTGCTAGTTTTCTTTTATTGGATATTTCTTTGTTATTCATTGTCTGTGGTTGTGTGCAAGATGTAGTTTATATTTTTGAATTTTTTCCCCACCCTCTTTGATTAATCTTCTTTTGTTTAGAGTCTTTTTTTCTTGGAGGCTTCATCTTGGTTAGTAGTTAATACTACATTTAATTGGGATTGTACATCCCATAACCCTAATTGCCTCTCCCGAGCCAACTGGCTCATGGGAGATAGAGTCGACTTGAATGTGGTGAGGAGTGGTACATTGGAATCAAATAAACTCCCACATAGGGGAGAGGGGCCAATAGTCGTGCACCCTAACTTTGCGCTTCTAATTATCCTACGTGGAAATTTCAAATCTCTCCCAACTTTTTACAACAACTTACTTGGCAAGTCCCCTACTTATAACTAAGGTTTCATGGCCACATCATCAAATATTATGCCACATTAGCATTTTTTTGTGAAGGTGTCCAAAAAGGCCCCCAAAAAAAGTGAGACCGATTCTCGTGCATTCACATCATTAGTAGTTGAGCGCTCATGTGGCATCACATGATTAGTCACTTTTTAGATCAAAGGAATACATTTTATTTAATTATGGGTAGTCAAAGTACAACTATTGAGCATTATATAAACAATTACTGGGTATTATAATCACAATTGAGTGCATGACAATTGGACCCCACACGACAATTGGCCCCTCTCCCCTAATGATAATGAGGTAAAATTAGTTGAAACTAGAAACTTCACGAAACATTCATATAGGGATGTTGTGAAAGTTGACAAGAGCAAGGGAAATTTCCCCCCTTTTGCTGCCTTTATTGCCTGTCATGGGTGAATTCAATTGGTTGAGGATTTCGAAATGGGATGAGATGGACTATTAGGGCTCGAGGCAGTTGGAGTGGGAGATGGAGGCCTCGTCGAAGATAGAGACAACGAATAAGGAAACAATGGTAAGATGCCTCCTACACCTAAAATCCTCTCCATTTCTCATAATGAAGATATGCTTAAGGATCTAAAAGTAGGAGAAACAAGGTTGAGAAATATTATAGCACGTTTTTTTGTCTATTTGGATTCCAATTTTTTACCTTCTCAAAATAAATTGATGATTGGATTGCCTCTATCTGCAGGAAAAAATGGGTATTCATGTATCCTTCTATAGGATGGTTTAGAAAGGTTTATTTGTGGTTTTCTTTAGGATGGTTTGGATTGCCTCTATCCATAGGAAAAAATGGGTATTCATGTATCCTTCTATAGGATGGTTTAGAAAGGTTTATTTGTGGTTTTCTTTGGGAACCATGGTATGCAAGAAAGAGTGGCGAAAAAATAATACTGGAATATTGGTTAGTCCATGTTTAGAGCTCTTCCTTGGTCTTTAAAGGATAATCTTGAAGAAGTTGTTGCTAGGTCAGAACCAAATTGGCTAGAAATTATGAATTTCTCTCCAGACTTTGGAAATTCCTTCCCAATATTCTGAAACTGGTTGGTAATGCTATGCAAATAGAAGAATGGAGGGTTACCCTCCCTCATTTGAATGTTAGGGTTATGGTTTATCTATTGTCTAAAGCTAAAATTTATGACCTAGTTTCATTACAAAGTGACAACAAAATAATTAAATTTCATTGAAATGCTCAGTTCCTTAAACTCTTATTTTCTCTATAAGAGGAATGATCACCTTAGGAAATACTACCCTAAGGCCAGGTTTAATCCTAAAGGAGCTTTCAAACCAACTGAGAATAAGAAAAGGGATGATATCCATCAATCAATAGGGGAAAAAATGTTCAGGAAATGGAAATTTCAAATGGTGACCTTAAAGGCACTAAAAATATTCAAAATAATAAGGAAGGAAATTTTAATTCTCCTTTGTCAAAAAACTTGAATTTGTCTCTCAAAGATCCTCTTTTTGATGGAGAGCTAGAGGTAGTCCATGCTCAGATCCCACCTCACCTCAAGTCTACTCCAAAAGCTTCAAATCTTTGCCTTGGATTCCATTCAGGCCAAAGAAAAATGATTAGGCAAATTATGAAACAATAGGATATTGGAGTGGCTAAAGATGGCATAACCATCAACTCTAACCTCATTCTAGACAACGATCCCATGACTATTGGGGGCCCTAAGAAAAATGCTCAATAGTTAGCTTTGGACTCAATCCAAGCCAAGGCTAAGAAAATTACACAAATCATGAATCTTTTTGAAGAGGAAGGAATAATGGAACCCTCTGATGTAAAATCTATCCTCAAATTTGGAGATGATGTGTATGGGAAGGAAGTGGTAGTGTCATGTTACAATGCTTTGTGTGATGGTCATGAGACTAACAACCCTCTCCCCTTGAAAATCCCACCCTGCCCAGTGGATGGCAATAAGAAGAGGAAACTCATTGACAGGTCAACTTCCTCTAATTCTGATTTAGGGAAAAAAGTGAGAAAGAAAGGCAAAAAAGACAAGATGCCTAAGTGTTTTGACAAATTGTATAAAAACCAAAAGAATACTCCATCCAAACCTAAATCAAAAATATATTATAGGAATGTGAGGAGTTTGGAGTCAATGGATAGGAAATATGTGGTTAGGGCTTTTTGAAGTAACAAACAGTATTTAGATTTTTTTTGTTTGCAAGAGATAAAGGTGACTGGCTTTTAGGCTAGGAATGTATTGAAATTCATATGGAAGAATGTAAAACTCATTGGCACTACTATCCTAGTCCATCCTAAATTGAACAAAAATATCTTTCATTAGGGTTCTTCCCCATGCAATAGACTAGTGTGGCTTTCATTGACCTTTAGTTCTGATGTTTTGGGGATCTTCTCCCTCTATTCCTTGAATGACTATAGAGAAAGGTCGTACCTTTGGGATTGGATGGCACAACCCTTCCTAGAATCCCCTAGATATGCACTAGGGACTTTAACATGATTGAATCTAGCTCTTATAAGAAAGGGGGTAAAGACCTCTTATAGAAAGGGGGTGAATTATTTTTTTGGTGTTGATGGTCAAAATTTTGTAGTGGTGGTTCCTACCTCCATGTCTAATCACTCACCCATTGAAACCATTACAATATTTCCTCCCGCCACTCCACCCTCCTTTTAATAGAGGCCCTCTTCTTTCAAGTTGAACTCTTCCTTTCTCAATGATATTGCTTTCCTTGGTGGGATTTGAACTACCACTATGTTAGCCAAGTCCCTTAATAGGAACCTTGATCCTCTTCAGCGGTGAGATGCATTAATTGATATTTGGAGGAAACTCTTTCAAGTAGTTGGGAAAAAAAGGATAAGGATAGAAATATGATTGACAATTTGTTGCATCAAAAGTTGTTGGTGCTTGAAAGCTATGATGCTTGAGGAAGACCTCTCTTTGCAAGAAATTGAAAACACCAATAGGTCACTAGCTAATGGGAAATATCCTGGTGTAGATGGACTGACAGTTGAGTTCTATAAAGCCAATATTGACTGGATTGGGTCTGAGTTGCTAGAAATATATAACTATGCTTTTCAAAATAAATCTGGGCAAAAACATTGATAGGGGGATAATTAAACTAATCCCCAATGAGGGAGACAAAATACTTATCAAGAATTGCTGATATATTACCCTTTTAAATGTCTCATATAAGATCCTTGCAAAAAAACTCTCTTGCAAATTAACATGAATCCTTGGGAAAGTTGTGTTAGTCACTCAAATAGGCTTCATAAAGGAAAGGTATATTCTTGAGAATCTTATAACAGGCTGGGAGGGAATGAACTAGGCCAAACATGATAAACAACAGGGGGCAATGATTCTTCTTGACTTTGAAAAGGCTTATGATTGGATTGAATGGCCCTTTGTGTTGGATATGCTACATTGTTTTGGTTTTCTACCTAACTTCTATAAATGGATCAAGATTCTCTTTGATGATTCATCTAATATGATTGATGTTAATGGTGAGCTCACTGATTCAATAATTCTCCAAAGGTCGATTAGACAAGGTTGTCCTATAGCTCTTGCTTTGTTTTTTAATTACAATTGATTCCTTACACTTTGTTCTTAGGTTTGACATCCCCCCCCCCCCTAATTAATGGAATTAGAAATTGCCCAACCAAGAAAAATTTTTGAATGCTCAATTTGTAGATGACATTGCCCTCTTGATTGAGCTATCTAAAGCCAATTTTGATAATACTATGAAGAGGTTGGAATTTTTTGTGTTTCCTCTTGATCAAAGATTGCTCCTCATAAATCCACTATTATTGGTTGGTCTCATGAACCCCTCAGATGGCTAGTGAATAAGGGTTGGGGATTGTCCAACCCCCATAAAATTGTAAGATGCTAGGGAATTCCATTCTTAGTTTCTCCCTCATTAAAAAATATGTGGGACTAGCTTATTTTGAAAATTGAGAAGAAGCATAAAAAATGGCAAACACAAAGTTGCTCTCTCTTGCTAGCATAATTCAAGTTGTGCAAAAGGTCATAGCTTCCCATGTAGTGTACCACTCCTCAACTTGGTTGTTTTCCAATATTCAATTTAGCAAACTTTGAAATATTCTCAGGGAATTCCTATGGTTGGATGGTAAGGGTAACAAAAAGAGGCACAATGTAAATTAGAATTGGTGTTGCATTCCAAAAAAGCAGGGTGGACTAGTTCTAAAGGATCTTCGAATCTAGAGGATTGCCTTAGCTTCAAAATGGATTTTCAAGGCTTTGGAGGGTGATGAACCATGGAAAATTTTGGTAAGGAACAACTTGACACTATCCAAACCAAAGAAGGGCAATCAGTGACAAAATCTGCATCTACATGATATCAATTTTGGACAGTTTGAGGTTAGAGTTTTTGGCTCTACTATTTTTACCACTCTTTGGAAAGCTTGGACTCATGTTAGGAATTTACTATTTGGAGGTGAAGCAATGAATTGCTCTTCCCCTACTATGTACCTAATAGATCTTTATGGTGGAATGTTGGCATGAATGGAAAATTGTTGGAACTCTCTCAAGGTTTCTCTACAAAAAAATGAAACTCAAGGGGATTAGAGACCTTCAAGATTTGCTTATTAATGATAGCCTGAGTTCTTGGGAGCAGTTGAGTGTTAAATATGGACTATCTCATTCTTGAAGAAAAATGTATAGCATGATTTGTAATTATTTGGGGGACTAATTTCCTAGGTCTATAGTGTGTGTACAAATGTTCTAGATAGAATAAAGTGGATAGATGGTTCTAATATACTTTCACTCTTTGTTAAGAATATATATTTGATGCTTGTCATCTTGAGAGAGGTTTTGGAGTGGCTAAATTCTTCTTGGCATTTGATGTGGCCTAGGTCTAAATGGACTAAAATCCTTACCCATCTTTGGCATAATAATGTTGAGCCTAAAAAGACTTGTTTTTGTTGGTTGCTTATTTTCAAGAAATTAGTTGTTGGGAAAGTGTTGCATAAATATTGGCTTCCTACTAGAACTTGTGACTGTTGTTCTATGCCCGAAACTTTTGAACACTTGTTCTTTGATTGTCAATATGCTATTGATATATGGTCTTTATTTTTTGGTCTTCCTGTGAATTGAAATGATGACATTGGTTTTTCTTGGCATGAGATTCTTGTTGGCTATGTTGAGAGGCTTGATGATACTTTGAATAAATTTTGGCTTGTTTTTTCGAATGAAGTTTTATGGTTTTTATGGAAGAAGAGGAATGAAAAGGTTTTTCAGAGCAAAAGTAGGCATCTTACTGTGTTTAATAGTGAACTCACTTTCTTGAATATTATGTCACAGGTATTGACTGCCATGGAGATCCCAAAAGATCGTTGTATGATCCTATAATTTAAAGGAAGGTGTCATGCTAATTTACAAATCTAACATTACATCAACTCATTTCTTTCTTCAAGGGAGGAAATAAACTGAACAAAGAGGAGTTGGAACTTCTAAACACATATTTGCAAGAGAGGAAGAATGGAAAAGAATATTTGAAAGGGGACAAACCCCAAGAAAATGACAGTGATCTACATTTAATCATGAATAGATCCTAATCTGATTATGCCTCTTATTGGCGCATATGAGGTTGATAAAACGAATTGTAGTAACAATATAATAGGAGCTTGGGACTAGTTTTGGTTTGATTGTTATTCCTATAATGTTTTGAACTACAATTCAATCCCTGTGTTTGATCTTTGATGTCTTGTAATCCTCTCTAAAGCTCTCAGAAGCAACATCTCCAAATGATGTAATTTCTTTTATATATATATATATATACACACGCTCTTAAGTCATATATGAACAAACCCAAAATTTTTTTTGTCACAATCTATAATACCATTTAAAATCGTAAAATATATAAAATTAAGATGAAATTTTCAAAAACTTGGAATACGCGAAATTAGGATGGAATTTTCCTCTATTGCATGTTTTTTTCTATTTTCATTAGGTCTCTTTTTATGAGGTCGCCAAGGACTTGTTTGAAAGTGGAGTTGCTTATGAGCGGCTAAGTGATGTACCACGTCATCTTATCACACCTCGTACAGAAGATGGGAAAATTATATGTCGGTCTACACCATCGGTGCAAGTTGTCGACTGACAATTCTACATAAACAGTAAAATTAATTCGTGTTCACAGTGGGCCCCACAAAACGTTTAACTCAAAAGCAAGATTATTTGACAAGACATATTGCAAGCTCGAGGAATATATGGAAGAATAAAGACTTTATAATAATAAGATACAGCGTGAGCAATCAGATCGGATCCGATGGGAACCTAAAGATTGCATTAATATATGGCATAAGTAAATGGCTACACATACAATCCAAAATATCTTGATTGGATTTATGGGAAACAAATAGAAATGGAAATGGATGTTTTTATAGTTTACGATATCAGACGATTTGTTTTTTGGTTTATATATGACTTATAATATATGATACTATCACTACTTCCAGTATGCAGTAGAATTTAAACTTTCGACCTCTCTTTCAAGAGTACAAGTTCTCTACCATTAGATCAACTTAGGTGTAATCTAAATAGAAAGAAAATCTACCCAAAGATTATATGCTCTTTGTCATTGGCTTGCAATTTCTCGAGGGAGCAAAGTTAGAAGAAGCAATAATGAGACATATCCATCATCTTATATATAGCAGTTTGTAAACCATTTTTAGAGGATTTGGTTCTACATAGTTAAGCTTATGAATCTAATGTATAAATCTTATTGTCAATATTTGTTTCCAATAAATCGGTATATTACACCATAGGTAATTTGAAAACCATATCATAGCATAATTGATGAGGTTGTTAAACAATCTATATATTAGTGGATAAATATTTACATGTAGGAGCTACTTTCATTCTAAGCAACCCATAAAAATGGGAATTCAATAAGAATGTTTGCAAGCCCTTTTTAATTGAAACAAATTTTATGATATCATACTGAAGGCGAGCGTAATGTCTCAATAAGAATGAATGCAAGTTCTTTTTTATTGAAACATATTTTATGATAATATCATATTGAAGGTCATTATTCTCAATCTATGATATGTAAGTTACTAGTGTCAACTATCTAACTAGACATGAAAACATTTAGAAAATTTTGATAGTATTTAATTCCTATAAAATAAAATAAAATAAATTGAAATTGAAATGCAATAAAACAAAGTGTTAATCTATTAATTAAGGATAAAAGTTCATTCAAACATATACCCTTCTCTCTTTACCATATATAATTTCATATGATTTAAAATTTATTATAATTTTTAAATTTCAAAAACTTTGATTATTATTTTTAATTATTTTAGATAAAATAAATAATCTTTTATTTGACTTAAATGTGTCTTGACTATTATGTGTCACTTTTAGATTCTATTTTTTTTAGTTATTTTTATTAAAGAAAGAATTTTAGAGTTTTTAAAGGATAGTTTTTACATATTCTTAATTAAATTTAATGTTTGCATTATTGTATGGGAAATAATGTTTTCCACACTAAGGACCAATGGTCTAATCTTAGTTAAATTAAAATTAGATTAAAAGAGTTAAGATTGAGATCTAAATAATAAACACAAAGAAACAAATTAGTATTATGATAAAAATAGGGTCATAGCTCAATTGGTTGAGAATAATTGGTAAGGACAATGACATGCATGATAAAAAATGATCCATCAAGGTTCAAACCCTCAAGGGCACACTCTAGTTAGGCTCAATGCCTAGATAACTTGGATAAACAAAATCCATTTACACATGGCTACTTAGCTGAAGGATGAATTCTAGTTTAGATGTACACTTACTCACTTTTTATAATCTTCTACATAAAAATAAAAATACCGACATCTAAGTAATCCAACTATTTTCATAAAAAACCAAATCTCACGTAAATTTTGACATGATAGTAGCTTTAATCTATTTGATTAAGTACTTGTAATATATCATGACTCAAGAATATAAATAGAGACTATCGAATGTTGAAACAAATATTAGGATCTTAAGATAAATATATTATTACCTGATAGACTAGACATATAGTGTGAACTTTCAACCTGAGTTTGTTGGTTCTCATGCCATATGAAAATAAGTCTCACTACCAGGAATCCATCGCATTATGCCTAAAAATAAATTTTAACTTGCAACTACTTACATCTAATTTGTTAATTGTTGGAGAATGCCAAGATCAATATCATGAAACAACTTCCACAAGTGAATAGAATATGCACAATAATATGCCTATCAAATATAAAATGAAGAGTGTGTAATACAATGATCAAGACTTGCATATATAGGTGTAATGGCGTGAATTTGCACCCTAAGAAAATTCCCCATTTCATCACTCCTACCTTAGAAAATATAAATTCAATGATGCAAAATCCTCCACAACCACCTTGCTCCATCCACCTGGCCACGTCTTTTTGTGTTGGCAGCGGAATTTTTGTTGGAGACGTGCGCACACCATGTGGATGTACGTGTGCTACACTACCATCCTAATAGGATTCCTATGCTTGGAATTAGAAAAAACATTACATTTCCTATTGGGTGTGAACTGTAAGATCTCTTGCCTCCTTGACCAATGAAATTCAAGCCTCTTAACACCTTTTTCTAACTAAAACCCACCCATTCCTTCACTCTCTCTTTGCTTCTATTCATTTTCTTCAATCTCTTTTGCATTCTAGCTCATTCTACTCTCATTCTCTTGGCTTCTACACCACTTTTCTTGGTTGCAAGCTCTTCATTTTGGCTCTACACTATAGAAAAATGGACCCTTGTCATTTTCATGGTCTTTTAGGCTTTGCTTCATGTTGTTTGGTTTATTTTTCTTTGATTTTATATTGTAATATGGCTTGAACATGCATATTTAGGTACTAAAATTCAAATAATGATGTCTCGTTAAGGTGTTGTGAAGTGTTGTAAACCATTTATACACTCTTCTAGACTCTATTCATTACAATTCGCCTAAAAAATCACCTTTTATCACTTATCAAGTCCTATTTTGAAGTTTTGTAAAGTCTTGTAACAAGATTTCATGTTTTTCTAGGCATAAATTCACTATTTACACCTTTCTTATGCTTTATTTGACCTCTTTATGCCCTTATAAGCCTTAATTAAGTGCATTTTTTAATATAAACCTGACAAATAATATTAAATTTGACTTAATTTATGAAACCCATTTTCAGGTCCTAGGTGGGACCCATTCGCCATGGGTGGCGAATGAGTCCCCCTTGTTTGGTAAGTTGATAGCATTTGCATGTTATTTGTTTATCATTCTCTTTCATTTCACTATTTCATTAAGGGTTTGATTACCAAAGTGGGGTTTAACCAAGGCAAACCCCTATTTGCTAAACCTCAACCATTTTCCCCCTCTTGCATGTGTGTTTGCAAAATTTTGTGTGTAGATTTAACAAGTATTTAGGTGTTGAAAAACTATGGTCAATAAGTCAACTAGTTACTTCAAGTCAAATCAACCTTATTTCAAGCTTGGAGAAGGTATTATGCCCGTTTCCTACATAACTGACTTTGACAACCCGATAAGCAGGCATATCCTCAAATCCGGTGTTGTAGAGTTGTCTCTTGATTTCTTGGAAAAATTTTGGGAGACAAATAATTTGCCACCAATGGCGAATGAGTCCCACCTTAAGGTTGGAAATCTAAGTTCTGTCAGATTTGAGATTCTAACACTCAAAAACTAGTTCCCGATAATTTTCATTAGAAATAGGATTGATTCGCCACCTTGGGCGAATGAGTCCCATTGGTGAATTTTTGTAATTCTAGACAACATCCAAAGCATTCTAGAATCTTCATCAGACCTCTAGGTGCACACTAATTCAGCTCATTTCTTTCTGTTATGCATTTATTCATTCTTATTTCATTGTTTTCATATCACATTGTGTTTTCCAACATAGCATAAACCTTAGGTTTTGCATTCATAATCAATAATTTAGATCACTTAATTTCATTTAGATAATTTCATTTAGGCATAATAACATCATACATTACATAATTTGAATGAACCTAACTAGCATTTTTTGGCCCCACTCTCTCCTTTTAGGTGAAAAACCCTAGAAGACTTAGGGAGTGCTAGAGTGCCCAAAAATCTACGGTTCAAGCTCCAACACCACATTCTTGTTGCAACACCATTGCTATCAGAGGATCGTTAAGCTTCTTCCTTCTTTGAGTGCTCATAGTCAAGAAGGTGATATTGTTCCTTGATTACTTATTTTTTGCATCATCTTGTTTATTGAGTAGCATTCTAATTGTTTGTGCTCTCTACTTAGCAATACTATTTCCTTTCTACCTCCTCCATTGATTTCTACACTTCATGGCTTTTTGTCTGTCTATGGAGGTGGGAACACCAAAAAGGAGATCTGACTAAGAAAAACCTTGAACACAACCCAAAAATTTTCTCATTTTCATGTGTGTAGGTGATTTTGAGTGGAACTACTTGAAGAATCAACTCATGGGTAGAAAAGTATATTTTCCCACTCTCTTTGTCATCTCTAGGATAGCTTATTTCTATAATTCATTTTTTTTTGTATTTGTAGTTTTTGTAATTTTCCCTCATTTTGTCAAAGCATAAAACTCAAATAGTCAGATAGTTAAGTAGGCTTCTTGTGTTTTTGTCTATTCTCTAAACCTCTTTCCATATAGGATGTTAGTGTATCCTAAAGACAATAGTATGTTGTGGTAGAGTCTGATATCCATGCTATCATCCTCAGATAGTGGGCTATCTAGGTAGCAGACTGAACCTTTGAAGTCAACTCTTCTGACCTTGTAAACATCTTGTTTTAGCAAAAGGAAAGCAACAAGCTATTTTCCCTTCCTTTTTAGCCTTAGTAACTTGACCTTTTTAATTTTTCTAGCAAACCCAAGGTGGCTTAGGGAAGCTCATTCCTTGGGGTTCTCTTATGACCTAGAGTCTCGAGGGTGACAGGTCCCCCTTCTCTACATTTTGGTGAACCTAATGTGAACTTTTTTTGTTTTGTTTCTAGGAATTGAAGAACCTTCTCTCGTATCCTAGGAGTGTTGTAGATTTTTTTGTTGTAGGGTGTACAACCTTGCAACCCAATCTATGACCCCTAGCTATGTAGTTAGAAGGGTTCTTGAATACTTAGGAGAAAAATTTAGATAGTTCACTGTATATTCTCTCAACCTTCTACTTCTACTGAGTTTATTCCATTAGAGTACGTGAACATGGTCTCATTCACACATATTCCTCCCACTCATCCTACGTGTGGATCACCATACATAACCTTTACCTCACGGGACTTACCTATGAATAAAGAACCTTCTCCCTTGTACATTCCCACTTGTGTCAATGGGAACATTGTAACTAGTGTCCCGGTTGACCTTGTGAGCCAAGTGAATGTTATAACAGAAGAAACTCTTCTTATAAAATTTTTGTATAGGGAGGAATACAAAGAATAAAAGACCACTATACACACACATACGATGGACTCTCGTTCCCTCTTATTGGTTTTATTACTCTTTCAATCTTGGTAGGGCCCAGGGCTATGGATACTTCTTTTGTCATAATTCTGAAGTCAAACCTATTCAAGATGAAACTGGGCATTCCATGTTCAATTTCCATGAATGGTGTCGCTTCGATGATTCACAAATATCTCAAATTATCTCATGAGGGCTCTATGCATGTTGTGCACGACACCAATTATAAACCATTAGTGTCATGTGGGGGCTTCTCGTTAGACCATTTTTTGCCTGCTCTAGTAGAACCCATCCCTTAGAGGAAAGACTTACTATATCGTGCTTATGTCAAGTATAAGACTAGGGGCATGGCACCAAAAGTGACCTATTCAATATCTCCCTAAGCTATCTCAATAAAAGTGTTCAACATTCAAAATATTGAGAGGGGGGGTGAATCAATATTCTATTAAACTTTTGAACACAGCTTATCTAATCACCAAAACATATTAACTGACATAAGAAATGAAAACATGAATTATCCACAAAGTAACAAAACACATGAACACTAGGATTTTTATGTGGAAAACCCAAAATGGGAAAAACCACAATGAGGATTATCTCACAATATATTATATCTAGATATAGTATATTACAAGGGCTCACTACCAGGACACATTGTCCTTATAAGTCTCACAACTAGGGTTAAGTAAAATACAAAAATGGTGGCCCAATACCAAAGTATGAACTGATACAAAGTGCACCTCTCTTGTGCTGAATTTTAGTTCCTTTGAAACTCTGAATATGAAGTCCTACTCTACTTAGCAATTGTTGCTATGATTTTGAACTCTTACCATTGCATTCGTATGTTTGCATCACCTAACACTACTCACACTTGATATGTCATTTATTCCCATTCATCTATCTATGTCTCACACTTCAATTCCAAAATATCTCATATATATATACCCAAATACATCTGCACACATCAATTAGGTCGACCTAATTAGATGTAAACAAAACAATCCAAAATAGATTTTTTGACACCACACATGATTCAAAATCATCTTCACACCCAAGAAAAATGTGCAATACTTAATTTAAGTCAGCATGGAACTAAAATAGATCCAACTAACATCGACAATGTATATTTAATCTTCTCAACACATATCATGTAACATTAGGTCAGCCAAGAATAGGACCTAATCACAAAAGCTTCCAAACATACACACTCTTCGCAATATGCACAACTCCCAGATTTGATATTTCTTCAATTTCTTATTTCACCGACATTAGTGAGACTAAATTTAGAATTGCAACATCAAAACATTCTTCACAAGAAAATGGAGAATCTCCCATGGTAGTATACTAAATAGAGAGATGACAGTGATATACAGAGCTAAACTCTGTCATTGATATCTTCCAGTACTCTTCATAAAACTTCTCAAGATCTTGAATATAGTTGTATGAGCCAAGCATAATGATATGGTTAAAAGAACATAGTTATATACCTCTTCTTGCAGTGAAGTGTGGACCCAAAAATCAACACAATAAACCACAACACCATCAACAAAGAACACTTAGCTAAATTTCTAATAGATCAAATTTCCAGTATAGTTAGTATTTGTACAAATGACACCAAAAAATGCTTCCCCACAATGTTGAAACCAATGAAAACACTAGGTCAATCGAATCAACTGATGTATGTACACTTCATGCTCATGTTGCCAATTTGTATCAACAATGATAGACTTCCAAAATTCCAACAAAAAGGTTCTATGATTATGCAACAACAAGAGTTGCCTCCTCCCAAATAAAGGAGAAGGAGAAGCTTGTTCATGACCAAGGGCCTTCCTCTTTTGTATCTTCTGCTCCATCTAATTTTTCTTCTCGCCTTGCTATAATGTCCTCAACTCTTGCTCCCATGCATTGGTGAAAAGCTAAGTGTCAAGTGTTTGAAATTCTTTTCTTTCCCATAATTCCTAGACTCGTTATTTATAGAAAGGGGAAGGGTCCTCATGGAGTTTCCCCCATGTCTTGGCCTCCATGGCCTTCTACTATTCCTCCTCTTGCCCCTTTGGCAATGAATGGAAAGAGGTCCATTGCTAAGGCACTCATGCATTCTTCTCCACCTGCTATTGTTTCCACTCTTGTGCTCCCTACTCTTGTCCCCATTCAATAGGTTGCCTTTCCATTGGCTACAGTTGTGGAGGACACTCTTAAGGAAAAAAAGGAGTCTCCCGTCTCTTCTTAGGCTATGAATTCTAATTCCCAGAGCTGATGTAACTAGCTTGTGCATGAGAAAAAACATAAGAGAAAAGCTTTGGCCACTGAATAAGCTTCCTTGTAGAAGATAGAGGGAGAGCTAGTAGCTCCTATTTCTACTATGTCTCCTTCTTCTGCTCCTTTTTCCTTAGTTTCACTTGCCTTCATTCTTCTTTTGGCTCCCATATTAGGTGCTAATGATCCTCACTCCAAAAGGGTGCAAGTGTTCATCAATCCTTCCATAGAGCCTCCTCTCTTGACGTCCCTTCCAGAGGTCCCTCCTTTTTATCAACCTATAGACATATCAAACACAATAGTTTTTTTTTTCGTGGCATTGTCCTCTCACTCCTACACTTCCACTTCTTTCATGGGGATCCAACATCCTCCACTGAAGCACAAGCCAGGGGATGACCTCACTTTGAGTGGTGGTTGGAAGAAGGGCTCACCTTCTTCAAGAGCTACTCCTATTTTGGCCTACACCGTCCTTGTGATGAAGGTGGCCTTTATGTCCCTTGAGTTTTTCATTGCCCCTCTTGATAAGGTCAATAGTGGATCTCAGACGTCTCCTTCTTCTCCCACTTGGTTAACACATGGAACTCATGTGAAGTGCATGTTTAACTTAGTGAATGATGTCCCGAATTTTTCCTCAATCTTTGCAAGATCGATGACCCTTACCTCATAAGAGATCAAGGGGCCTTCTTCCTTAAACCTTGTTTCAAGAGAGTTGAAGGTTACTCCCCTCGCTATCTCGCCCTTGGAAGCCCATCCTCTCTCTTTGTATAATGATCTAGATTGGGATTAGGATGACCTACTAGTTGATGAGGAGTAGGGTGGTACCTCTTCTTTATTTGTAGCGTAGATTTGTGTGTGTGTTGTGTTTCCCTATGCTTGTATTTATGTGTTTGTGATCCTTTTTGGAGGACCCTTCATATACCATGTGATAACTATTTATATATATGAACCAAACTCCTAGATCCCCCTATCTCTTGATTTCTTCATTTATGCTTATCTCTCATTTTCTTTGTCCTTGTTTGTATCTCTTTTTTCTTGCTTCGTGATGTTGTGGTGCTTATGTGTTTTCCCTCGAGTGTGATAATATTCCATGTTTACATTTCGCTATGTATCATGGGCCACAACATCTCTACCTCTTCTTTCTCTCCTTAGGATTGCACATGCTCCTCTTCTTTGCACACATCATCCTAAGGGGGCCTACCATACTTCTTTGATTTTCAATAAGGTGAATTTAGTGGCCAATGAATCCCTTACTAATTTTTTTTCATTTTTCAAATATAAATTCTTCAACAGGCCCCCCTTAATGAAATTTTTCCTTCGAAAATGAATTCATAGAAAAAGAATCTGAAAACTTTCGTTCGAAAAAGGATTAATTTTTCTAATGAAGAATTCTAAAAACTTTCCTTTGAGAAGGAGCATTCTTTTTATCTAATTCCTTGATGAAAGATATCTTTCAAAAGGATTCCTTGATGACATAATCATTTATAGAAAATGTCATGCTTTTGAAATCAGGGTGTACCTTTGAACAAGCCCCTTCCTATCTTGAAGGGTTCTTGAAGGATTCCTGAAGGGAGCCCTTTGAAAAATTCTCCTTCAATTGCTTGCCTGTGATATGTCTATATATTTTGGACTTTTATGCTTAACATGTTTTGTCTATAGCTTAACATGTTACTTTGCAGGACATAACACTTGTAAATCACCTTTTACCATCAAGCTTGCCTAGCAAAACCAAGCACCTCATCAAGCTTGACTTGTAGGACTGAGAACCTATAAGGGCCTTTTGCATCAAACTCTTTAGGATTGAGCACATGTAGAGTCATTTCTTTTCAAGCCTTGTAGGACCAAGAAGTTGTGGTGCTCCTTTTGTAGGATTGAGAACCTATGAAGCTCCTTTTTTTCATAGGACCCAAAACCTATAGATCCTTTGTCCAATTTCTATGGGACTGAGAACCCATGGAGCCAATTCCATAGGACCAATTTCCTATGGATACATCTCTCCCTTTCACATCAAGGTTTCCATGTGAGACTGATAACCTATAGAACTAACTCCTACATGTCCAGGTATGCCATATCATGGATCTACTTCCTTGATGATTAAGGTATATTATCTCCAATCTCTTTCTAATTTACCTCACATACACATTGACACATATGCTCACTAAAGTGGGGGGGAAATGTAATAAAATGAATTTGCACCATACGAAAATTCCCCATTTCATCACCCCTACCTTAGAAAGTATAAATTCAATGATGCAAAATCCTCCACTGCCACCTTGCTCCATCTAATTGGCCATGTATTTTTGTGTTGGTGGAGGAATTTCTATTGTGGATGCACAGTTGCCACACTACTTTCCTACTAGGATTCCTACCCCTAGAATCAATAGAAATGTTACATTTCCTATTGGGTGTGAAGTGTAAAGTCTCCTACCTCCGTGACTGAAAAAATTCAAGCCTTTTAACACCTTTTTCTAACTAAAATCCACTCCTCATTCCTTCACTCTCTCTTAACTTCTATTCACTTGCTTCACTCTCTTTTTTATTCTAGCTCATTCTAACTCATTCTCTTGGCTTCTACGCAACTTCTCTTGGCTGCAAGCTCTTCATTTTGGATCCAAAACTATGTTCTTATTGCAACACTCAGAGGATTGTCAAGATTCTTCCTTTTTATATTGGCCTTGACTACTCATAGTTGAGAAGGTGATATTGTTCCTTGATTACTTGTTTTTTGCATCATCTTGTTTATTGAGTAGCATTCTAGTTGTTTGTGCTCTCTACTTAGCAATACTATTTCCTTTCTACTTCCTCTCACTTTCTACACTTTGTGTCTATTTGGCTATCTGTGGAGTTGGGAACAACAAAATAGGGGTCTAAATGAGATAGACCTCAAACACAAACCAAGATTTTTCTCATTTCTGTGTGTGTAGATTATTTTGAGTGGAGCTACTTGAAGAATCAACTTGTGGGTAGAAAGGTATATTTTCCCACTCTCTTTATCATCTCTAGGATAGCTTATTTCTATCATTCCTTTTGTTGTATTTGTAGTTTCTATAATTTTCTCGCATTCTATCAAAACAAAAAATCGAATAGTCAGATATTTAAGTAGGGTTCTTATGTTTTCATCTATTCTCTAGACCTTTGTCCATACAAGACGCCAACAGGTCCTTGATAAACCAATGCACTACACTAGAGTCTGAGATTTGTGCTATTGTCCTTAGATAGTGAGTTTTCTAGGCAAGAGATTGAACCTTTGAAGTTGGCTCTTCCAACCCTATGAACATCTAGTTTTAGCAGAAGGAAAGCAACAAGTTGTGTGCCCTTCCTTTTCAGCCCAATTCCTTGATCTTTCTAATCCATCTAGAAAACTCAAGGTAGTTTAGGGCAGCCCATTCCTTGGGGCTCTCCCATGACCTGGAGTCTCGGGGGCGATGAGTCCCCCTTCTCTACAATAGGCAAGGATGAGGATGTAAGTAGGTAGAAGTGAAACTCTAACTACCCCTCCAAAGATGGGACACTTGTGAGCTCACTTGACAAGTGTGTGAGAAAGCGTCAATAGGTGTCTCAAGTCATGAGGAAACAACTATGTGAAGTGAGACAAAAACAAAATAAACCTAAGTAAACTTAAGCTAGGTATGAATAGGTCAATCCTTGAAAGGTGATTAGCTAACTGGATATGATAATGACTTTATTTACACTAACAACTCCCCTTAAGTACAATTTAGGGAGTAATGTATGCAATAATGATGAGTCCTAGCTAATGGACCATGTTAGGTACTCGTGTATATCATTCTCATAAAATGGAGTAAAGGTTAAAAACCTACTGGGAAATAAAAATCCCTCTACAAAAGATAAATGAAATGAAATGTACAAGTGAAGATGTGATAGATGGAGAACTCATGATAACCCCCAAAGTACTATTTCTAGCTCAAGTACAATAAATGTTCTCCCCATAGGAGAGAAAAGAGAGAAGGTAGTGTGATCCCCCCAAAAACTATGTAGTTATGATCTCCACACGAGGAAATGATTCCTCCCAAAACTGATAGTAGAAGAGAAACCATGTAGCCTACCCTTAGGATGATGCCTATAGTTCTTGTATATTCTTGACACTAGATGCTAAAGATGATCCATGAATGTTGAACAACATTTCTCCCCTTGGGAAGAAAAAACACCATAAATGTGTGCAATATGAACTCACATTTTGAACAAGAATATATAGGAAGTAAGGTTAATGTCTCTAAATGATGCACATAATCTAGAGATTGAAATGATTCTAATGATGCCTTCGAATGATGATCAAAGGGTCAAAGCACAAACCTTTATCACATTGTTAGCCAACAAAATAGTTCTGAACAAAGTAATTTCATCCTAAACAGTTTCAAGTGAAATTATTTTTCTTGAAACTACATGGCTTATATGTGGCATGTATAGAATTTTGGGCAAAATGTTGGCAAATGGTTAGCGCTCCCCTCAGGATTCATGGCATGAACTAACCACCTCCCATGGATCCATTAACTCTGGAAATTGTATCAGGCATTAATAGGTCAACGTTTTGGTGCAATGACAACTGTGGGGGGTAAGTGCAAAAAGATGGAGGGCAAAAAAGGGGGATTACATGGCCACTTCTTTTTTGAAATCAGGAAATACTAACCTTGGACATGAAATTGAGGATAGTTACACTCAAAATTTTGAGATGCAACAAAAACATGGATCGTAGTGCTCTAAGTCTACTTTCTAAACTACTATTTTTTAAAAAAATGGTTCAGATTAACGGGTTCAAAAGAGGGGGCCACAAAAATTGGTGTTGTTTTTGTCAAAAAAACATGATATAGAAACTTTTGTGGCTCCCTCAAAATGTTAATTTTTTTTTTAGTATTTTTAAAATCACTTTGGTGAGAAATTAGCTAATAGTATGTAGTGTATGCTTGTTTTTTCTTATAATTTTTTAATGAATATTTGACTTTTTACTAATTTTTGAAGTGGAAACTTCCTAAAAAATATAATTTTGGCCATGCTACCCCTATAAATTTTGAAAACTAATCAAAAATCATTTTTTTAATATGCATAGAATGGAGTCTAGTTTCTAAAAATGTAATTTATTTGAAATTTCGATGAATGGTTTAAAATTTATAATGAAAAAAACACCAAACACTAGGTTTTTCCAAAAAAATAGACACACAAACAAAAGAAATTACAGAACAAAGGCTTAACATTGTCAAAATGTGAAAAAAATTACATCGTTACATAGCTAAGAGAGAGCATAACATTACCCAGGTGTTTGATTTGTTCAACATTGAAACACATGTAAACCTGATGTTTAGCATGAACACGATTATGTGAAAAATTGTAGAATTTGAAAAAACATGTCTTTGGACATTGGGAAGGAACTCCAAGTCTTTGGGTTAGTATTCCAAGGAAAATACCAAGCCCAAGGTTTTGGGATTCCTAAAGAAAGAAATAACATGAGCGCATTATAACACACCCACGTTATTTCTTAGTTTTGGCATGGTTTTTACGTTTGTGCCCAAGACATGTCTAGCAAGACATAATGCGAGCGCATTATAATGCACTCGCATCATGTATTGCTTTGTGTTAAATTCTAGTCTATTGAATGTATGCATACATATTTGTATGTTTGTATGTATGTATGCTTGTACTACATGTATGTATGTGTGTATGCATGCTTGCATGTATGTATGTATGTAAGTATGTATGTATTTCTATATGTATGTATGTATGTCTGCTTATATGTATGTATGTATATATGTATGTATTTAGAGGGAGGGATAATTTTAAGAGAGAGAGAGAGAGAGAGAGAGAGAGAGAGAGAGAGAGAGAGAGGGAGAGATAGACCTAAGAGAGGGAGAGGGGGTAGAAGGGAGAGACCTAAGAGAGAGGGAGTGGGAGAGAAGGGGTTGGAGTGAGAGGGACTTAGCTAGGTATGGTGGAAAGGATATAGGGAGAGAGAGAGAGAGAGAGAGAGAGAGAGAGAGAGAGAGAGAGAGAGAGAGAGAGAGAGAGAGAGAGAGAGAGAGAGAGAGGAGAGTTATGTAGGTAGGGTGCTAGAGGGAGAGACTTGAGAGTGTGAGGAGGGGTGAGAGGGAGAGAATTGAGAGATAGGTAGAGAGAGGGAGTGTGAGAGAGAGGGAATGGGAGAGAGAGGGAGTGAGAAAGAGGTAGTGTGAGAGAGATGAACTTGAGAGAGGTAGAGGGTGTGGGAGGGAGTGACTTGAGAGAGAGGGAGTGTGAGAGAAGGGGGTGGAGTGAGAGGGAATTATCTAGGTAGGGTGGGAGGGATAGAGAGAGGGGGGGAGAGAGAGTTACCTAGGTAGGGTTCCACAAGGAGAGACCTAAGAGAGAGAGGGGGTGAGAAGGAGAGACCAAAGAGATAGGGAGAGAGAGGGAGTGATAAAGAGGGAGTGGTTGGGAGATAGATAGATAGAGAGAGATAAAGGGAGTGAGAGAGTGGTAGGGATTGGTTTAGTGAGAGGTATGTAGAAAGAGGGAGAGGGTAGATAGAGAAAATTAGAGAGAGTAGGAGAGAGGGATGGAGAGAGAGGTAAGATGGATAGATAGATAGAGGGGGATAGGGGTTGAGGGTATACAGTTGAGGTTCCAATGTATAGGGTAGAGGGTTTAATGTATAGGGTAGAGGGTCGAGGGTTTAAGGGTTGAGGGGTTAAGGGTTGAGGCTTTAAGGGTTTAAGAGTTGAGGGATGAGGTTTAGGGTTTAAGGGTTTATGGTTGAGGGATTAGGATTGAGGGTTGAGGCTATAGGGTTGAGTATATGGGTTTTAGGGTATATGGTTGAGGGATTATGGTTGAGGATCCAATGTATAGTGTAGATGGTTTATAATTGAGGGTTTAGGGTTTAATGTATATTGTAGAGGGTAGAGGGTAAAGGGTAAAGGGTTTTAGGGTTGAGGGATTAGGGTTTAAGGGTTAAGGGTTGAGGGATTAGGGTTTAAGGGTTGAGGGTTGAGGGATTAGGGTTGAGGGATTAAGGGTTGATAGTTGAGGGTTTAGGGATTAAGGGTTGAGGGTGTAGGGTTGAAGGGTTGAGGGATTAGGGTTTAGGGTTTAGGGTAGAGAGTTTAAGGTTGAGGGTATAGGGTTGAGGGATTAGGGTAGAGAGGGATGGATGGATGAAGGGAGAGATCGAGGGAGAAGTGAGATAGAGAGAAGGAAAGAAGAGGAGGGAGGGAAAAAGATAGATGAGGGTTGAGGATCCAATATATAGGGTAGAGGGTTGAGAATTGAGGGCATAGGGTTCCTATAGGGTTGATGGATTAGGGTTGAGGGTAGAGGGTATTGGGTTGAGGGTAGAGGGTATAAGATTTAAGGGTTTAGGGTTGAGGGTAGAGGGTTTAGGGTATAGATTTGAGGGTATATGGTTGAAGGATTAGGGTTGAGGGTCCAATGTATAGGGTAGAGGGTATAGGGTTTAAGGACCTTGAGGGTTGAGGGATTAAGGGTTGAGGGTTGAGAATTGAGGGTTGAGGGTTTAATGTATAGGGTAGAGGGTTTAAGGGTTGAGGTATTTGTTATCAATCATATATGTACCCTTTGTTAGACTTGCAGAAATCAAACTATTCGTTGAAACATGGAAATCCTTTTTAGATTTGGGTGATCTATGTGAAAAGGGAATCTCCAAAGTGAGTTGGTTCTCCAAATGATGAATCCTATTCTAAGTGATCTTCTAGGAAAAGGGATAGAAAATATGTCTGAAATGTAAAACTTATCTAATATGATTCCAAAACTTAAAGGTGACTTTGATATTCTACCCACAAACAGTCTTCAGAAAAAAAAAATGAATTCATAATCTCTCATGAACACCCAATACATAATTGATTTGCAAGACGGTTTATACTTAAACACAACATGCAACTTGCATTAAATGAACTTCTTGTCTCAATAATGTGCAATATTAGGACATGAAAAGGATCTATAAACATAATAACAATGTGGACATCATACTAAAACTACAAATAGAGACAAAAATTGGAGATAGGAATGCTACTTTATTGAACTGAAGGAGTATGCCAAAGTCTGAAACTGAGTACAAAAGTTTACAAGCTCTTAGAATGTGTTAGAGAAAGAAACAATAATTTCAACTTAGAAAAACACTAAGTTTTCCACAAGATATAATTCAAAACCCTAATCTGAGTTCAAGAAGAAAGCTCAAGGAAAAGCATCAAGAACTACCCAAAAATGTGGCACAAAAGTGGAAAAGTCACACTTTTTTCATGTACATGCCCTAAGGATTCTAAAAATAGGTGAAATATGCTTTAAAAGCAAATAAAACACCTTAACTCTTCACCATGAAGCTCAAATTCAACCAAGAGAAAAATCAAACATCAATCTACTAAAAATAGCAAAGAAATAAAACAATTTATAAAGCATTGTTTTATTCTTGCTTTACATGATTTGTAGATTTTTTATCTTCTCAATCTAATTTATTTTTGCAATTTAAGATTTGGGAAAATATTTGCAAAAAATAATAAACTTATTACTCCATTTACACTTTGATTTTTCTCAGAAAAAATCATAAAAAAATGGATATTATCCTCTCATAATTGATTTCTATAAAATCAATAAAAAAAACCAAGGCATTTATAAAGATAATTCATTACAACTGCATCCTAAGGAACTTCCGCATATAGAAATGTCGACCACCATGATGCATTTTTGACTTAGACAATTATCATTTCTCTAAACTAAGGAAAAATATCTCCTAAGTTGAATCAGGGTTGGGGAAAACCCTAAGTAACAAAACAAAGGATCCCTATCATTTTGCATCTTTTTGAGAGTGAAGTCTTTGGAGAGTATGCCTCTACATGCCGCTGCCATGTGAGCTAGGGTTTTGGTTCTTTTGAAGGAAATTTGAGCTCCATTGTTGTTGTCTCTGTCGAATTTGCACAAGATTATGATGGTAAGAATATTATTAAGCTATATCAAGCTTCCTTGCTATTATTTTGAACCATTTTTGGCCTTAAGGCTGTGACCATGATTACTGTTTTTGATGCATTCTTTGTATTTCTATGTTTATTTGTTAATGCCATACCATTTGGCCGCCATATACGAGCTCAACCTGGGCATTATCTTTTGGATTTTGCACAACTTGAATGAGGGATTATTTCCAATGCCATGGGTAAGTGAATGCTTCGCTTTTCAACCATGCATATCCCTCTTAAATAGCTCATCTTGAGCTAAGTTTCAAAACAAAGTATGAATCTGTGAGGTTGCGACTTCTATAGATTTCTCTATTGAATTTTTACATAGAAAAACACTTGAATCTGGGTGTCATTCTTTGCATTGTTGTTTTACTCTAGGAATTTTTAGATATGATGAAAACTAAATGGGCTTTCCCTATAACTGTGAAATGAAAGACGTTTATGAGCCAAGAGCTCTCTCTAGGCCATGACCATTCATGCACAAACTGGGTATTTTGTCTTTTGAAGAAAAAAAGTATACCTTTGATCTCTTCAAAGCTCGAGCTCAAGCTCAACCCACCATGATATTTTACTTGCTTTTGTAATTTCTGTCAAAACCCCATAGTGGGTAAATGTTATTTTGAAGGAAAATTGCATTTTGATACAAACCCCATAGTGGGTATTTGTTATTTTGGAGAAATTTGCATTTGAATTAAAATTCTCACATGATTATTCTATATTTCAAACACAAACAACATTTTTGAATTAAAACCCAATGTGGGTATGTTGAAAATAATGAAGAATCTGGGTATCTTGTTACACATTCAAAACTGGAGTTTGACCCATGAGCATTTCATTTACATTCTGATCTCTGTCAAAAAAACTTTGAAAAGTTTGTCTTTGTGTAAGAATGGCTGCTCCACATGTATTTCCAGTTTATTGTATTTTCCTTTGATTGAAACCCTAGCTCGAGGGTATTTGACTATCATCATTTGTTCACAGGGTTAAAACCCTAACACTGGCATACTGAATAAGACATTGTATTGTATTTTCTTGAAACAACAAGGTTAAACATTTAAAAATCTGCAAAAATATGAATGCATTCTTCATGGGTATTATTGAAAGTCTCAAAACATTATATGGAGCACATTTTCCTTTTTAAAAAAAACACCATCCTGCACATAGAAGTTGAATTAAATTTGTAGTTTTTTTCCTTCCGTAGTCTCTTATACATTACTGTGACTCTCATGTCACCTTATGTTGCTTTAGCTTACATCTTTTAAAGCTTCTTCATACTTTTTTAATCACTGTTCATTCTGGAAATCACTTTTATTTGTTGTACCTCCATTCAAAATACATGTTAAATGAGGAAACAAACCTTCAAAAATAGTGTACTCTTGGACTATTTCCCTCCACTCTCAGCCAAAATGAAATTGGTTGTCTTGGTTGTATCATCCGCTTCTCTTTATCAAACATACTTAAACAATGCACTTTGGAATTAAATAAGTTGCTTCTTTCACCACTTAATAGATGACTAATTGCAAACAAAGACCCCTAAATAATGTCATCTTATTTCTGTTTTGAACTTTATACAAGATCTCCTTGGAAAGGCATAAAACAAGAAACTCATAATTGTTTCTCACCTGTACTGTTCATGCATTTATTAGATGATATCACTGCTCCTTGTCTTGGAACTCTTCATGCATTTTTATGTTCCATTAAGAAAAGGTTGTTCTATGCATTTTTCCTCCTTTAAGGTATTTAAGATTGATATATCAACTTGATTTAATGCAATACTTGCATTCATACATTAGCGAGTACTTGTGAATCATCTAATGCTTGTCATATTCCATTCAAATGAGAATGTGAAGCTCTTTCACATGCTTCCATTATTGAATAGTGTCTTGTTGACGAGGCATTATGTATTCTTGTTCACTATCACCATCATGAGCATGTATACTTGTTGTAATATTTGGAACAAGATGCATAAACAACACCCATGGTAGCTAGATACAATTAGCATGGCAATTTTAAATCTCCCAATATGAAAATGATACTCTTTAGTTGAAATGACTGAGCTCAATAAGTCTACTGTCCACTTGTAGCTTTCAAAACAATATGTTACTTGATTTTTATGAGTGAACAATAGGCTTAATTTCTTAATGATTGAAATTCGGTTTTACTCCTTCATGAATAGTTTAGATAAACATGATGATTGCATTCCTTCACTCAACCCCATTTATAAGTTTAAGGGGCAGCATGTCGAGCTCTATCCTTGTGGGAGCCTATTTTACTCTACATGATTTATGTCTTCATAAGATGATCAACTTCATGATTTTTCCTATACCTACATAGGAAACAGACAATATTCGCAAAAAAAATATATTATGATGATGTTTCCCTCTTTTAGCTGATTTCATGCATTCCAAGGAATGAATTATATTTCTGTTAGTAGGGCATGTAGTATAGTTCGCATCCCAAGCTCTTAATTGACCCCTTTCTCAATCTTTTGCAGGTATAGCTAGGAATAGAAGCATAATGGAGCAAGTTACAAACCATCAACTGAAGATCAAATACATGAAATGAAAGATATGTTGTATGTTATCTACTTCTTTCTTTTTACCTTCAATTGTAGAATTTACTTTCCGTAATGAATAGAATTAGCTAAAAACCACAGCTTGTGTGGATTCTTTAGTTTTCTTCTTTCATTTTCATTCTGAAAGAAATGCATCAAAAATGCAAATTTGTACCATCATTTTTATTTTTGCAATCAAATGAAATATGTAATGTGAATAGCATCATGAAATAAATGAAAGCAATTTTTTATGCTTAATCATTTGTATATTCAGTTCTGTACTTCATTTGTTCTGAAAAGTATTGAGCAATACTTCTAAAACTCTTTTTACTGAAAACACTTGCACAACTGATATTTTGATAAATATTGTGCAAACAACACTTAAAGTACATGCATAAATAGCTATACTTTCACTTTAATATATAACAAAATTTAATCAGCCCCACCAATTGAGTTGTAGTGAAAAATTGGTAATATTTTGGCGATTTCCGCTAAATGCTTGCCAGCTAAGCATTGGATTAGTTGCCTCTTAAAAATTCATTGGGCGTGGAGTCAAATCTTCCCCTTCATGAAACTCAAAAATTTGAACAACATTCCAAATAGCAGCAAGACAAAAACAAACAATGTTGAAAGCAAACTAACGGGCCCTGATGGCCAACCAAAACATGCACAACAGTGCTTAGGGAAAGCAAAACGACTGAAAAGAAATGTGCATGAAGCACTTATTTGCTGCAACTAACCTATCCTACTCTAACCAACCAAAATAGTTGTTCAAACAAAACCATTCACCAATTGGGTGAAATAGCTGCCCTTTCTACAAAATATTTGATGTTTGACATGATTTTAGATAGCTACATGAAAAATAACAAAGGATGAAAGGCCATGAGATAGTTGTCCCACACCTTGAAGAACGTATATAAGCTTACTAACCTCTTCATGTGGAATATAGTCATTACTAACCGAGGTGGCAAAGTGACTTGAGTTTGTTCTCCTTCAGCCATACTTCCATGCTTGGGCTCAACCATGATGGGAACCTTCTTGTTGGCCTCCATTTCAACAATGTGTCTAATTGGACATCCCATCGAAAAGACAAAATTGGAACTGTTTCCTTTGATTTCACTCTTGTCATCTGCCTCACCAACCACAACTGCTTCTTTCCTTGGTTGAATCATGCATTCAACCTCACACTCCTCCACAACCAAGCTACCCTCATTTATTTTCTCATGGACCAGAATTTTGTCTAAATGGATTTCATCATTTTGCTGCTCAAAACTAGGCATCTGGTCACTACAAGAATTCATGAGAGTGGCAATCTCTCTGCAAGTTGACAGTAGGGTCTTGACAATCAAGCATGCTAGATTTGGAAACAAGAATGTCACTTTGCTCCTCAAACTGAATTGATATCTCAACCTCATCCTTGCACTTATGAATTAGCAGTACATCATTTTCTGTAATACCTTCTGGCTCTTCCAAATCAACGGGTAAGTTGGGGACCTGCATGCTATTTTTTTAAAATGGCAATTCATCAAATAAATCAATCACAACTTGTGAACTATCAACCATTCCTTGATCTAGAGTTTTTAGCTCTTCAACCATAGCCTCCTCATCACTATACCAATTGGATACCTCAAAATAATCATTGATATTCTGTTTCTCCAATGAATCAAACCTTCTTGTATGTGGTGCTCATGTGATCGATTGATAAAGGGAAATAGTCAACAACAACCTTTTGTTGTGAATCAGCCTCTTGCACTAGTTGATTTTCCAAAATTTTATCCTCCTTTAACAAATAAGGAAGCTCTCTAGTGCAAACACTGATAGATTCACCATGAGAAGTCCTTTGTTGTTTGATCTTTTGTTGCTCTAATTGATATTCCTCTAATATGATAGCAATAAAGCTACATTTAATAAAGTTACTTCTTTCATGGTGCACGAGCATCCATTTTGTAAGATAATAGGTCTATTCCCCAGTTAAATAGTGGGGATAATTAGATTTATTTGGTTCAGAAACTTGGGAATTTTTGGAGTTTCTTGGAGGAAAAGAGGTTGTTTCCTAATGGACTTGTCTCGAATGCCAAAAAGCTCCTCAGAAAAATCAGAAATTCTAAAACTTGGGATTTTGATTTTCTAAGGAGTATGTTTGCGTTCAAAACCAATTTCTTGGAGAGGAAAAGGTTCTTCAATTGGCTGGTTTTGAAGCATAACAAGTTTAGAATGTTCCAACCTAGGTTCTTGCAAAGATAAAGGATCTCTAAAACCATGAATTTTTATCTTAGGAGGGTTAGGAGGCTCATTTTTCATATAACTTGGAAATTTAAACTCACAAACCTCTTCTTTAATAGGATGTCCTAACATGGTAGGAGCTATTTGGGCTTCATGCCTTTGAAACTGAGCAAGCAAAAGCTTCACTTGTGCAGCCGCCTCCCTCTCCAAATCCTCCTCAAATTGTGTTCTTTGGGCCTCCAGTCCCTGCTCATGAAGATAGGTTTGATAAGACAACTCCTCCTAGTGCTAATTATACTCATGTTGCTTCTTGATCTCCTCCAGATGACTCATGTAATAAAGTAGCATGCTTTTTATACTTACAATCTCCCCTTGGTGTGCGTCATACTGCTTTCAATTTTCTATTTCACTCATCTTCTCTTCATAGTTTAGTCTTATATCTCTGAAGCTCAAGCCTTGAATCTTTTGGGACTGATTTTGATCATATGAGGACTGAGATAAAAAATGGGCAAGGGTGGATAGGTGGTAACTATACTAGGTATGTTGGTTTTGAGAAGTCATGGAATTGAAACTGGTAGCATGATTATGCTGATATGGTTGATATGAAGATGGATAAGTAGGATTTTCATGATATGGAGGATGGTATGACATATTATCATGAGATATTTACATGCTTGTTCATTCAAAGACTAAAAAATAAGAAAAAATAAGAATCTTTAAAGAGCATAACAATACCTGATCATTTGAAACTAGAAAAAGCTTCCTAGAGTTGCCATGGTGTTTGATGATTCTGCCTCCAAAGGCTGAAAATACTGAAGAAATACCTGACCCTTTAGTATGTGGACTTTTTTGCATTGTTCACACTAGATCTACTTGAAAATAAGAGAACAAAGTCGTTAGGTATGCTATTTTCCACCTTCAAAGGCTAAAGCTCTATTGTGCATACCAAAACAATAGCTTAAAATCTTGAAATTTTCCTCTGAAACAAACTTTCAGAGTCCCACTGGGCATGCCACAAACTATTGTCAATCAGATATGCACCCTTTGTTAGACTTGCAGAAATCAAACTATCTGTTCAAACATGGAAACCCTTTTTAGATGTGGGTGATCTATGTGAAAAGGGAATCTCCAGAGTGAGTTGGTTCTCTGAATGATGAATCCTATTCTAAGTGATCTTCAGGGAAAAGGGATAGAAAATATGACTGAAATGTAAAACTTATCTAACATGATTCCAAATCTTAAAGGTGACTTTGATATTCCACCCACAAACAGTCTTCAAAAAATGATAATGAATTCACAATCTCTCATGAAAACCCAGTGTATAATTGATTTGCATGAAGGTTTAGACTTAAACACAACATGCAACCTGCATTAAATGAACTTCCTATCTTAATAATTTACAATATTAGGACATGAAAAGGATTTGTAAACAAAATCACAATGTGGACATCATATTTAAACTACAAATAGAGACAAAAATTGGACATAAGAATGCTGCTTTATTGAACTGAAGGAGTATTCCAAAGTCTGAATCTGAGTACAAAAGTTTACAAGCTCTCAGAATGTGTTAGAGCAAGAAACAATAATCTCAACTTAGAAAAAAACTAAGTTTTCCTCAAGATATAACTCAAAATCCCAATTTGAGCTCAAGAAGAAAGCTCAAGGAAAAGCATCAAGAACTGCCCAAAAATGTGGCACAAAAGTGGAAAAGTCACACTTTTTGCATGTACATACCCTAAGGCTTCTAAAAATAGGTGAAATATACTTTAAAAGAAAATAAACACCTTATATCTTCACCATGAAGCTCAAATTTGACCAAGAGAAAAGTCAAACATCAATCTGCTAAAAATAACAAAGAAATAAAACAATTTATAACGCATTGTTTTATTCTTGCTTTACATGATTTGTAGATTTTTTATCTTCTCAATCTAATTATTTTTTCAATTTAAGATTTGGGAAAATCTTTGCAAAAAATAATAAACTTATTACTCCATTTACACTTTGATTTTTCTCAAAAAAAATCATAAAAATAATGGATATTATCCTCTCTCATAATTGATTTCTATAAAATCAATAAGAAAAAAAACTAAGGCATATATCCCACCAAGGAATTTATAAAGATAATGCATTACAACCACATCCTAAGGGACTTATGCATATAGAAATGTCGACCACCATGATGCATTTTTGACTTAGACAATTATCATTTCTTAAAACTAAGGAAAAATATCTCCTAAGTCGAATCAGGGTTGGGGAAAACCCTAAGTAACAAAACAAAGGATCCCTATCATTTCACATTTGTTTGAGAGTGAAGTATTTGGAGAGAATTCCTCTGCATTCCATTGCCATGTGAGATAGGTTTTTGGTTCTTTTTAAGGAAACTCAAGCTCCATTGTTGTTGTCTCTGTCGAATTTGCACAAGCTTATGATGGTAAGCATATTCTTAAGCTCTATCGAGCTTCCTTGCTGTTATTTTGAACCATTTTTTTCCTTAAGGCCATGACCATGATTGTTGTTTCTGATGCATTCTTTGTATTTATGTGTTTATTTATTAATGCCATACCATTTGGCCACCATATACGAGCTCAACCTGGGCATTATCTTATGTATTTTGCACAACTTGAATGAGGGCTTCTTTCCAATGCCATGGGTAAGTGAATGCTTCTCTTTTTAACCATGCATTTCCCTCTTAAATAGCTCATCTTAAGCTAAGTTTCAAAAAAAAGGATGAATCTGTAAGGCCGCGACTTCTGTAGGTTTCTGTGTTGAATTTTTGCACAGAAAAACACTTGAATCTGGGCGCCATGCTTTGTATTGTTGTTTTACTCTAGGCATATTTAGATCTGATGAAAACTAAATGGGCTTTCCCTATAACTGTGAAATGATAGACCTTTATGAGCCAAGAGCTCTCTCTAGGCCACAACCATTCATGCACAAATTGGGTATTTTGTATTTTGAAGAAAAAAAGTATACCTTTGATCTATTCAAAGCTTGAGCTCAAGCTCAACCCACCCTGATATTTTAATTGATTTTGTAATTTCTGTCAAAACCCCATAGCGGGTAAATTTTATTTTGAAGGAAAACTACATTCTTATACAAACCCCATAGTGGGTATTTGTTATTTTGGAGAAATCTTCATTTGAATTAAAGTTATCACATGAGCATTCTGTATTTCAAACACAAACTGCATTTTTGAATTAAAACCCAATGTGGGTATGCTAAAAATAGTGAAGAATCTAAGTATCTTGTTACACATTCAAAACTAGAGTTTGACCCATGAGCATTTCATTTACATTCTGATCTTTGTCAAAAAAACTTCAAAAAGTTTGTTTCTGTGTAAGAATGGTTGCTCCACATGTATTTCCAGTTTATTGTATTTTCATTTGATTGAAACCCTAGCTCAAGGGTATTTGACTATCATCATTTGTTCACAGGGTTAAAACATTGTATTATATCTGCTTGAAACAACAAGGTGAAACATTCAAAAATCCATAAAAATATGAATGTATTCTTCATGGGTATTACTGAAAGTCTCAAAACATTATATGGAGCACATTTTTGTTTTAGAAAAAAACACCATCCTACACACATAAGTTGAATTGAATCTACAGATTGTTTTCTTTCCTTAGTCTCTTCTGCATTATTGTGACTCTCATGTCACCTTATGTTGCTTCAACTTACATCTTTTAAAGCTTCTTCATACTTTTTTAATCACTGTTCATTCTGGAAATGAATTTTATTTGTTGTACCTTCATTCAAAATACATGTTAAATGAGGAAACAAACCTTCAAAAATAGTGTACTCTTGGACTGTTTCCCTCCACTCTCATCCAAAATGAAATTGGTTGTCTTGGTTGTATCATCTGCTTCTCTTTATCAAACATACTTAAACAATGCTCTTTGGACTTAAATAAGTTACTTATTTCACCACTTAATAGATGACTGCTTGCAAAAAAAGACCCCTAAATAATGTCTTCTTATTTCTATTTTGAACTTTATATAAAGATCTCCTTGGAAAGGCATAGAACAAGAAAATCATAAATTTTTCTCACTTGTATTGTTCATGCATTTATTAGATGATATCACTGCTCCTTATCTTGGCACTCGTCATGCATTTTTATACATTCCATTAAGAAAAGGTTGTTATATGCATTTGTTCTCCTTTAAAGCATTTAAGATTGATATATCAACATGATTTAATGCAATACTTGCATTCATACATTAGTGAGTACCCGTGAATCACTTGACGCTTGCTATCTTCCATTCAAATGAGAATACGAAGCTCTTTCACATGCTTCCATTATTGAATAATGTCTTGTTGATGAGGCATTATGTATTCCTATTCACTATCACCATCATGAGCGTGTATACTTGTAATATTTGGAAACATGATGCATAAACAACACCCATGGTAGCTAGATACAATTAGCATGGCAATTTAAAATATCCCAATATGAAAATGATACTCTTCAGTTGAAATGACTGAGCTCGTTAAGTCTATTGTCCACCTGTAGCTTTCAAAATAGTATGTTACTTGATTGTTATGAGTGAACAATAGGCTTAATTACTTAATGATTAAAATTTTGTTTTACTCCTTCATGAATTGTTCAAATAAACATGATGATTGCATTCCTTCACTCATCCCCATTTTTAAGTTTAAGGGGTAGCATGTCGAGCTCTACCCTTGTGGGAGCCCATTTTACTCCACATGATTTATGTCTTCATAAGATGATCATCTTCATGATTTTTCCTATATTTGCATAGGAAACAAACAATGGTAGCAAAAAACAATATATTATGATGATGTTTCCCTCTTTCAACTCTTTTTTATGTGCTTCTCGTTTGGTCAATTTCCTGTATTCCATGGAATGAATTATATTTCTTTTAGTAGGGAATGTAGTATAGTTCATATCTTGAGCTCTTAATTGACCCCTTTCTCAATCTTTTGTAGGTACAGCCAGGAACATATGAAAAATGGAGCAAGTTATAAACCATCAACTAAAGATCAAATATAGGCAATTACGGATATGTTCTATGTTATATGCTTCCTTCTTTTTACCTTCAGTTGTAGAATTTACTTTCTGAAATTAATAGAATCAGTAAAAACCATGGCTTGTGTGGGTCCTTTAGTTTTCTTCTTTCATTTTCATTCTAAAAGAAATGCATCAAAAATGAAAATTTGTACCATCATTTGTAGTATTGCAATCAAATGAAATATATAATGTGAATAGCATCATGAAATAAATGAAAGCAATTTGTTATGCTTAATCATTTGTATATTCAGTTATGTACTTCATTTGTTCTGAAAAGTATTGAGCAATACTTTGAATCTCTTTTTACTGAAAACACTTGCACAACTGATATTTGATAAATATAGAGCAAACAACACTTAAAGCACATGCAAAAAAATTGTACTTTCACTTTAAGATATTACAAAATTTAATCATCTCCACCAATTGAGTTGTAGTGAAAAATTGGTAATAGGATTAGGGTTGATGGATTAAGTGTTGAGGGTTGAGGTATTAAGATAAAGAGTTTACTTGGGTTTAAACGTTCAAGGGTTGATGGTATAGGGTTGAAATTAGTAGAGGGGTGGGTAAAAGGCTGAGGTTTGGGTTTAAAGGGAGGATTGAGGGCTGAAAATTTAGGGAATTAGGGAGGGTTAAGGAGTTTAAGGATTGAGAATTTCAGGTTGAGAAAGGTTAAGGTTAAAATTAAAGTTTAAAGATTAAGGTTGAGAGTTTAGAAGATGGATTAAATAGGGTTAAAGGTTAAGTTGAGGCTAAAGGGTAAGGACCAGGGTTGAGGATTTGAGGTAGAGGTTAAAGGTTGGGAGGGAGATGGGATAATAGATAGAAATTAAAGGGGTTAAGACCCTTATATTGAAAGTTCAAAGAAGATAGGTTAAAGGGGATAAGGAATTTAAGTTGGGAAAGAGCTAGATTTGAGAAATAAGATTGAAGTGACCCATAGTGAGGCTTATATAAGAGCTTAAGGATGAGAAGGTTTAAAATTGGCACAATTAGTAATTATTTCAAAATTATCATTAAAAAGCAAAGATTGAATTTATTGAGTTCGGGATAAAGGTTTAAAGGTAGTGGGTTGATGGATGGGATTTAAGTTGGGGAATGGAAGGGAAAGGGAATAAAGGAGAGTGTTAGGGATAAGGATAGGTTTGAGGATCGTTGAGGAGTAAGGGAGAGAGAAGAATGGAGGATAGAGAAGAGAGAGGATAAGGTTGATAGAATGTGGTTTAGAGAGAATTAGAGGGGTTTAGAAGCAGGTTATAGGGTTGAAGATAAAATTAAGGGTGAGGTTTAAGAATGGTATAGGGTAGAAGTTGAGAAAGGCTTTAGGTTGAGGGTAGTGAGGAGAAGGTTCGTATAAATTTCAAGTAAGGGTAGCAAATGCAAGTGAAGGTTGGTGTTAGGCCGAGGCATTCGGAAGAAAGATGATTAAGATCGAAGGATGGAAATTCAAGATGTCTCCGTCAAAAAAGTCGTTAATGAAATCGAGATCTCAAAAATCGAGAAAAACAGAAATCAAAAATCGGAGAATCACAGGAACGATCAATTCAAATAAACATATCAAGATTTTAGCATCGAGATAAAATCCGAGATTCGCCATGTCAAGGAATTTCGAATAGGGACCATAAAATCACCGGATACATAATGCGGGAGAAAAGTTTGAAAATCAATTTCATACAGGTGTGAAAAAGTTGAGATACATGTTGTTTCAAAGCGAAACCTATAGAAAATCAAATTTTTCATAATGCAGGTGTGTTTTGAAGAAGTTGAGATGTATACATTTGTTTAGCAAGAAAACATGCTCATGTTATAAAACGAGCATGTTTTGTCTTGCTATAAAAATGGTAAAAAACTCAATATACCCATGATATCCAAACCCACATTCTATATATTCTCTTGGTTATGCATGTGTTCCCACAAAAAAAAGCTTTTTGATTGTTTTGTGAAGTGTGCATGCAATTTTTTCACATTCTACCACCTTTTTATGATCTTTCCACCACCTTTACATGAAATAACAAATTTTTCACATTAAATTTGATATATATCAATTCAAGTCTCAATTCCATTCAAGAGTGATATACAATTGAACATTGAAAAGGAAACAAGCTTTTGAAAAAACTCAAATTGTTGAGGAGACTAATGTAAGAAGAAGCAAAGACTACATAACTAGGTGGAACTCCTCCATTCGAATCTCCATTTTTAAGGTATGTGAAGTCTTTACACATTTTCTTTATATATTCCTTCATACTATTTTGGCTTGATTTGATTTTGTTATTTTTCATATTCCATGCTCATCATTGTTTGTTTGTCGTTATAACCTTAGCTTGTCAATGCATATTTTAAACTACACAATTCTTTACACTTTCCAATTACATTTTTAAACCACATCTCTTTGAGGAATTTTGTTAAATAATTGACCTACCTTGTGTATGCTTCCACATTTTGTACACATATATATGAGAGTAGTTATAAGTATGTAATATAATACATCATTTCTCAATCCTTTTCTATGGATGTGCATATCCATTTCCAAAGCTTTCATTTTGGTATAGGCATAGGAAATGTTTGAAAATGTAGTGGCACATCTCTTTGAGGCATCAATATTAAACAAAAGATAGTTTGGAGCTCTTTGAAGGGGATGAATCAGTTGATAAAATCAATTTAAAAATGTTAAGATAAACATGTAAATTTGATCATGAAACATGAATCAAAATAGCTACTACTAATTAATCAATCACAAGAGCACACATTCACACAATGAACACTAGATATACTTGGAAACATAGAATTGGAAAGAACATGATGAGAAGAGCTGCTTGGAGCTAATGTCCAAATACAACCTCATAGAAATAATGGACAAGTTATAATCCTGAAGTAGGAACCAACCTACTAGAGACACCAATCCCCCAAAACATATGTATAAACCAAACTATTGAAGACACCAATCTCCTGTACAAAGATCTAAGCCCCAAGACAATTAGTAGAATACTAGTCCTACCAGAATGCAAAGATAAATCTTGTAGAACCTCACTGCTGATAACACAACTTACACAAAATTTAATAGGAATGAATATGTTTAATATTGATGAAATGCGATGAAAGAATATGTATTGCAATATGAATATTTTGATGCTTTGATGATACAAATGTTTTATGATGGAAATGGATTTAATGTGAATGAATAACTACCTATGCAATGTATTAAGCTAGATGTAAGAGCATATTCAAGCCTCAAGTACATGATGGGGAGTATCACTTAGGAGAAGAACTTGGTTTGGTAACCCTTAATTAACCTAACTGAGCTTTCACACACTCACTTCTAGTTTGGTTAAGTCGAGTTAATATTGTAGGAAATGGTATAGAAGGGGATCATGATCTTGTCTATGAATGTTCTTGATTTGGGTTATATGATTGAGTCTCTTCATTGAGTACGAGTTCTTCATTATGTGTTTATATTTAATCAATGAGATATATACACGTCATGTATATATGTCAATTGATAAGATTGCTAATATATGTGTTTAATTGTCGAGACAATGATATATATACAATATATGCATATATATATATTTATACATATATTAAAATGTGTGTATGTATCGATAAAAATGGAAACATCCATACGAGTATATTAATATATATATGTTCATCTGTATATATACGCATGCATCAATATGAAAAATATGAAAATATGTGTATGTGTATTTGAATATTGAATAAAGTATTTTATAAACTTATAAATTGATATATATACATTTATATATACATATATACATATATACATATATATATACATATATACATATATACATATATACATATATATATACATATATACATATATACATATATATATATATATATATATTATATGTTATGTGTATATATATATATATATATTAAATATATGTTAATGATTTCAAATAGCACTGACATGTTTACTAAGCGCATAACATATAAAGCACAACATATACTATGTATAAAGTGTAGCATATACATATAACATATAGCGCAAAAATAAAGGGTATTATGCACCATTGAAGGTAGTGTATAAACAATAAACAATATTTGAAGTATTTAAATGTTGTGTGTTATAAACATAGGAAACGCTAGAATAAAGTACATGGAATGATCAAAGAAAAACATTGTGAGTAAAATCTACTAAGACTTAGTCAAATATTTTGAAGGAAAAGTAATATGAAACATATTAGAGAGCTTTGAACTGGTCTTTTCCAAACTACAACCAAACAAATAGGGCAAGTGAAATTTTAGGTCGTGCCAGTTTATGAATAAGTGCATACCTTATAGAATTCTATTTTGAGAACACTATCCAATGTAAGAGGCCAAATATGAATGAGAGAAATAGTCAAAATGGTAGTTGATACTCTTGTTGTCCATTAGAGAAGCAATTGGCTATGCATAATTTTGAGTCTTTACTTGCGAATCTACCACCTTCTTGCTGAGTCGTTCCATTTTTTTAGAAGTGATAGGTTAGAGAGCTAGTTTTTAGCCTGCAGTTACTCACATTTGTGTATAAATAAAGGTGCTTTCTCTCTCATTTGGGATGCATATTTGCACTCTTTCTACTAATTTGTGAGTTTTTTTTGTTCGGTTTTGGTGAGAGATTTTGTAAGAGAGCTTTAAAGAGAGGAAGAGATAGTTTCTAAGTTACAATCTAAATTTGGAGAAGGTTAAGCTAGGAATCCAATTTATTCAATTGGAGCTTTGTATATATAGGCATGATGATTTCTTCTTTATGGTGCATTTTTTGTTTTGCAATATTATGTGACTTTATATTCCTTGTTTGAGAAATAATTTTAAGTTTCTTGTTAGGAAATTGGTTATCATCTTCTTTGAATAAGTGTGAAAGATTCTTGATGAATCTAGTCTAGGGAATTTTTTTATACTCCATATTATGGAATGGGCATTTGTGATTATTATTATATACTATACCAAGATGACCTTATATAGTAGATGCTTAATTTATGAAGTAGAGTTATAGATTTACTTTGAATTACTTAGTGGAATGTCATCCTTATGATGTTATGCAAACCTTGATTGATAATCCTTACTTGAAAACCCTAGAAAGGGAAAAACCACTATGTGAGTTGGTTGGGTTTGAAGAACCAGTCCAATCCTCACAAATTTTTCACTATTAAGTCTCACTAACCAATTCTCACTAAATACACCATCAAGTCTCACTAACCACATTCTCACTGAATACAATATGTCTAAGAGCACCAACTCCAAAATAAATAGGAGCACTGACTCCAATAAGAAAAGAAAGACAAATATACAAAATACTACTCTATTTACAATATGCTCAAAATCATCCTCACATACAAAATTTGAACATGTAACCCTCCTTGCATACATGAATAATTATTTCTTCACAAGACTCCCCTTATCTCAACAAACACCATGAAAAAATAGATATGAACAATGAATAATGAACCATGAAATGTTTGCATCAACCTCTGCACACACCTTGAATATTCCCTTCTTTGAATGAATAGATAGATGACACAAAAATGACTTCCTATTATGATAATCAACAATAATACTTTAGTTACATGGACATATATAGAACTATTATACAAAATCACACAATATTCTTACTACCAATAAAACTCTAATCATCTGTGATCTCGTTCAACTCATATTAATTTGTGCAAAGGAAAACATACTTCATGAACACTATCATATAGAGGCATAAATAAGCCTTTTATGCTCTGTTATTTCAATATCTCTCCCCTTTGTATTATCTGAACACAAACGTGGTATTATAACCTTCAACTCTCACTTATAGAGCCTAATCCATGATTAGACCCTCCTCAACACACCGAATTTACTACTAAATCTATCACCACCTCAATACAGTTGTAATTGTGTGTAACTAAACCAAAGTCAATTACACTCATATTCTTGTCAAAGAGAATTCTTCAAGAAGTAATCGTTCACCATCTTTAAATGTGGACCTTTGATCTTCATCACCCACCAATCTATCAATTGAATAATAACCTTTGATCTTACTTTGAGCAGTTAAACATAGCTTTAACTTATCTAGCCAGTTACACTAAGAGTAGGGGCCGGTTGACAATGAGTTTAAACCCTTAAGTTTTCACTTAAGCAATTTTCCACCATGTATAACCAATCAATAGGAAAATATAACACAAGATAATTCTGCATTGATGTTCATAGGATATAAATCCTACGTCTCCAAGGTATGTCTTAGGGTTTTAGATATGTTTAGTTTTTTAGGATTATAAAATATAAGGATCTCAACAACCAAAACCCTAAAATGGGACTATCACCATATTACTTCACCCTCTCTAAAATAAATAACAAACAATGGAAAAAATTCCAACTTTCAATGCCAACCTGTAATATGAGGAAGCTCTATCAACTCACAATTTTGTGACATGATGAAATTCTATCATCTCACCATTTCGTATGCTTTTGAATGAGCAACAATTTTCTTTGTAATGAAGCAACTCTTTGACATGAAGCAACTCATTGTATTTTGCAACCTTTGCAACAACACTACCTTTGACACTTTTGCATCAAGTACCTTTTACAAATTTGGATCAACAACATCAACACCGTACATTGAATGAAGTATGTGTAATGAGCATCAACATCATGAATTGAAATGAATAAGTACCTTTGGAGGCATCAAGCCATCAACATAGTATCAACACAGTACCTTTGACATCCTTTCAATACCATCAACACAATACCTTGTCATGTACTTTGTCATGAAGCATTGTTGAAGTTCCATTCTATGAACTAAAATGAACAAGTACCTTTGGAGGCATAGAGCCATCAACACAGTACCTTTGGAATCCTTTCAACACCATCAACATAGTACCTTGTCATGTACTTTGTCATGAAGCATTGTTGAAGTTCCACTTTGTCATACCTTGTCATGAAGCAACTATCTTTGGATGCATCAAGCATCAACACCATGGAGATGCATCAATCACCATGAAATAAATGAATAAGTATGAAATGATTCTTGTGAACAATGATTCAATTTTTACATCAATAACTAAGACCATGAAATTAATGAGCTAGTTCCTTGAAATGAATGAGCAAGTTAGCAAGTTCCTTTTGCATCAACACCAACAAACACCATGGTAAACATAAACAAACTCCATCAACCTTTCACATCAATGAAAAACAACAAAAAACTCCCACTTTTTCATTGATGGAAAACCCTTGCTTGCAAATTTATTACTTTCCTCTTTGAAATAAAAGAAAAAGGGCTACTCACTCCCTCGCAAGATAGGTATACCTCCATTGAAAACTAGGAACTATCATCTAATCTACACATTGGGACTAGATGTACTTGGACTAAACAAATAATGGTGCTACCAAAATCAATTTCATGTATATCAATACTTTCAATGTGATCAATATTGTCATTAGATAGGGACTATCACCAAACCCCTGCAACATCATTGTGCAAAAATAAATAGTCCCAAAACTAAAGAATAACACTATCAAACATTAACTGAAAGTTACAAATTCTCTTCAATTGAGCAAACATACATGGAAATCACTAGCAAATTGGGATAGAGATCACTAGAAAACTTCCAAAATCATTTTGACACTTTCTCCCCATATGGTTCTTGCTCCCTCTATAACTTATCACTCCTGTCAAGGAAAGGAAAAATCTAATACAAAGAGTTATCATTGATGATAGTAAATCTTCATGTTTCTTGTCACCATTGTGACTTTAACATTGAACACTGTAATGAACACTCATTGACCACTGAACTAAATATAGTGACAAAGTTATACCAACATACTAATGGAGACCCAATGTGGATATGAAGAGAAACCTTAATAAAAATGAAATACCTGCATGGTGAATAGGCCACAAGCACCAGATACACCTTGTCATGGCATGAAGATAATTTTACTTGGAGACCAACATACTTCCTTTAGATGAGATGAGACAAATATATTTGTCATAAAGGAATACCACTACCCCTTGGACATATGATGGATTGTCACACTCTTATTTTATGAGTGTCATCCTATGTCACTTGTCATTCATTCTACATTTCTAGATGAATATCATGTTACTTTTCATACCACTATCCTCTTCAAATATTTCTCCTACCATACTACAAGAGAAAGCATTATATTTATGCTTTCATCACAAACCCACGCATTTGCAAGCCCTAACACCACTATCACTTGTCTATGACTATCCTTTGAATCTTCATTACTTCCATGCCTTCAAGATTGTCCTTATCATGCCATAGTGGATCTTAATTTTCCATTATAACCTTTTTTGCAATCTTTGAAAACTTTATTAGACATTGTCATAGGTCCATCTTTTTTTATGGTGATTTCAAAAACCCTTTTGTAAGAATTTTCCTTATATTGGATCATTCAATTCCCTCCATTTATAGACCTATGGTGTTTCTCTTTAACTGTGCTATGGACTTGGCTAGGGTTTTGAATCATGGATATTTTTCTTTTTGTTATGACTATTCCATGATTTAGAGATGCCACTGTCTTTCTTGCAACTTTAATCTTGACTAACATAACTTGAAAACCTTAAATATTTTTTCCCACTTGCCTTTTGGCAAGGTAAAACTCTCCACTGTCTTCTTTGTATTTTCTACATATTTTCCATTTTTCAAGGTTTTGGAAAGAAACCTCATTGAATAAGGTTTCTACCTATCCTCCCATGATGGTGTTAACCCTAACTATTTTGGGTTTGAAAATTGGTTATGCTTTTTCTTTTGTGACTCTTCATAATACATACTTCTTGGTTTTATCCATCATGCACGGTCTTCTTGATGAAGTGATTGTCCCAACTTGAGAATTTGAACCCTTGGTCTAAGTCATCTTATTATTCTTGCACAATTCAATGTCCATCCATTATGCACTATCTTCTTTGATATTCATAGTGATTGTCCCTCTGTAAACTTTCACAAACTTTCTCTTTTAGATATCCTTCATCTATGGCATATAGAGTTCTTTGAAATGAAACAAGACATTTATTGTACGATGTCCTTGGTTTTAGTAATAAGGAATGGGAAATAAGAACACATTCTCATTTTCCATATATCTTGGAGTATCTTTCAACCCTTCTCCACTTGTTCAAACTTTGTTTTCTCACCATTTAACCTTTGCTATGTCCTTCTTTGGACATTTTCACCTCGTATGGTCACCATTTCCATAGAATTTTCTTACTAGTTGCACAAAGAAATCACTTGCAAAGTCTTCAAATCTCTCAAAATTAGCATACAGTATAAAGTGATTGCTTATAAAGAACATTTTTCCAAGATCTTATACCAACTTATAACCTTAGGATTTTACAAAATAACCTTGCAACTTTGTTATGAAAAATCATTTTCTTTTTTTCTTCAATTAATGTCTTTTCCTATGAAGTTTTTGTCTACTATAGATTTCATCCTAATTGAACTGTTGACTGATATACAACCTCTTTTTTGTTGTCTATGGAGTTGAATGATAAAGCAATAATCATCTCCCCCTGACCTCATGTTGCTATTTAAGCAATTAGTGATGCCTCTTGTGCAATATGCACAAGTGTAGGGTCTTCTCTTGATCTTGTTTTCTTGTCCAAAATTTCATAATAATTTTCTTCTACTTGATTAGAGTATTTTCTTGTTTGTTATGTCTAGATGATTCCATCAACTTACTTTTACAGGACCTTGATATATGATGAAGACTATTACACTTATAATAAATGATCTTATAATGAACCAAAGGTACAAAAGAACTATATCTTCTTGAAAATAAAAAAAAAATTCATTTCTTACTTGTTGTAATGCCCCACCACATAACCCTAGAGGACGATGCAAACACAACGAAATTGTAATTTATTTTTTAAGTGTAATTAATAACAGGTAAAGTGAGCTACACTTAACACATACATCCTCTAAGGTACACAACAATGCTTACATTTGAATCCCATAACTTACAAAAGTGAACTAGCCATAGCATATGAAATTAAACTCATGATATAAAGAACATAGATCTAAAAGCATTAAACTCATCACATAAGATACAAAGTACATTAATGAATCATTCATAGATTACATTTATTTAATATAGCAGTTACAGAGCTCATATTCAAAATGGGGAAGATCATACAATAATGTTACAATTACATTGATACAAGAATCCTCATCGAATATAAATGATGAGTAGTACATATACAAAGTATCCAATTGATACAAAAGAACATAAGAAATAGTACAAAGCAACTGGTACACGTGAGCTTTCCAATCTGGAAGATCCCACCATCACAAACATGTAGTGGAAACCCAATGGTGTAAGGTACATGTTCCACCCAACCAAGTGGTACCCAAAGGCCCACCCCCCCGTGTTAGGAGATAGTAAAAGGGCTTCCTAGGAAAAACCAACAACCTCTAGACACAGGAAACGCAAAATACTATACCAGACAAGAACAATACATACCTAAAGGTTACATTGCTTCTAGAGAAAAATAATAAAGTATATCAACTGCACAATACATAATGTTGTCATAGGAGGAGTGTCATCACAAAGTTGCATGGTTTATCCTAGCAGATCTTCCTAGGCCATGACCCCCATCTTGAGTTACCCTGGTAGCCTCTCACAATCCCTGGCCCCACATGCAAACTAATGTAGAATCAAATATCTTTTTATAGAGAGAAGATAATGATCTTTCCATTCCAGGCCTTCTCATCTCATCCCAAGTCTAAACAAGCCCTTGAGCCCATGAGCGGGGTACAATTAACAAGTTATATGATTTAAGCTACCCTTTCTCTAATACAATTTATTTAATTTCCACTAAATTAACTAACTCTCACATGATTTACCCTGGCATCACTTTTTGCACCAACCACCATTGAGAGCCACTCCCTATTGACAACACAAGGATCTAATCCAAAACCCAAGGGTAAAAAAAGTGCACACAATGGATATTAAATCTCAATCCAAAATATAAGAGGCAACACATCCCGCTCGAAGTAACTGGGTGTTTAAACAAAATAACAACAAAGTGCACTAACCAAGGTAAATCAAAGGGCTGAACCATAAATCACAACAACCCCCTCATAAAATAACATCATCTAGAAAACTTACAAAATCACAACTAACATATTTCCAAACGTGCGTAAACAAAAGAAATCACAATACAATAAGCAGTTCAGGCAGGAAATAAAGCTACCATTAGGATTTCCTAAATCCAATTTCCATTTCAAGAAAATACAATAACACATCGCCCAAATAAACTAGCTTATTACAATTTCACTTATAGGAAAATAAATAAATTAAATCTATTTGTTTATTTCAATTTCCAAATTACATCTAAATAAAAATCAATTTCCTCTTTCATATCATATCATTTTAAAATTATCTTCTTTGTGCATTTGCATTCATTTATTTAAGATATCATTTATATATATATATAATTATAATTATATATATTTATACATAATTATACATATATAAATATAATATTTAAATATAAAACTAAATTACAATATTCCAAATCTCATATAATAAATATATTATATATAAATATATATATATACATATACATACATATATATATATATACATATTTATGTATATATATATTTATAATATACTTTATATATTTAAAAAAAAAAAAACTAAATAAAATCATTTTTTTTTCCAAGGCAGAAGAAGGATTTGTAGCCATCAATGGTTGTGTCGGCTGCAACATAGCCAAATCCCCATTGTGGGGGGCACAACCACTGTGGGGTAGCACTACCTCACAACACCAACTCTACCCAATGGGGAGTTGGCTGTGGGGTAGCCACAACACTTCCCCACACATTTTAAACATTTCAATTTTTTTTTTAAACTTGTGAATATATATAAAATTCGTTGTGCGATAACTTCAGTCCAAGTTTCCTTTGAAATAAATTTTAACGGGGAGTTTTTTATAATCAAATATGCTTATATATATATATATATATATCAAAATGATTGCTTGAGAAGAGCAATTTTTTATTTTTTTTTAACAAAAGTTTTCTATAGGGGTTTTTTACAAAAAATTTATATAGAAGGATGTTTTAAAATTTTTACCAGAGGTTTTCAATTTCCCAGCCAAATAAAACTAATTGGGAAAACAAAACAAAACAATAATCTTCTATAGGAAGATCTTTTCTCATACAAACAAGATTTTCCACAAATTTTGATAGGAAGATTTTAAATCCATTCCTACAGAGATTTTCCAAATCTTCTATTGTTTTCCCTCTGGGATTTCTGTTGTTTTAAAATCAATTCCTACAAAGGCTCTAAAGATTTTATGGAAATTTTCCAATTCCAAACAAATCAAAGCTTAAAAAAATTTCTACATAAGCTCTAAGCTTTCACAACAATTTTCCAAACATGACAATATTTCAAATTTACAAAATATATTAAAGCTTCTACACATATAACATATTCTTCTTGTACATGCAATCTTTCCAATTTGCATATAAATAAAAACAATTTAAAGAACCCGTTTCCAGATGCTTGAGGAAATGATGTTTGAAATAGAGCTTCACCTTCAGATTCCAATTTACCAAAGCTTCTTCCAAATTATCCACTTATCCAGAAAGAAGAAAACAAAACCAGAGCTAAGATTTCCTGAGAACTTCCCCAATATTCAACAACTATTTTATCAAAATATCTTTTCTCATTGCCGTGAAGTAGCCTCTGTCTTCTTTTAGTTAATACAAATAATCTCTCTGAGAATTAATTCCCAACAACAGTGTTTAATTTTTTTAAGACATGTCACAAATAAAATATCTTTTCAACCAAATCACAGATATTTCCTCTAAGATAATTACAAGATATTTATGCATTTAATAATTCATAATCCACATATTAATTTCTAATTAAATTTAATCTAATTAATTTAATCACTTTATAAAATAAATTTAATCACAAATATTAAATCACTTTACAAAATAAAATAAATTTAATTAATTAAATCAAATATAAAACTTCTAACAATATTAATCAAGACTAATTAAATAATCACTGAAAACCATTATAAGCATTAATTAACATTAATTTCCCATAGAACATACGTTGCCAAATAAATAAACGACAAGGAAAACGTGGACAACATGACAACTCAACAAAACCAAACAAAGACTGACAACACACTGTTACTAGGGTTGTGGCTTGACAAGGAAATCTAGTTACTATCTCCCAATCAACTATTCTATTGGGTAATGGACACACTCAAACCTGTGAATCTAGGTGGAGTTGATGTCCTATACCTACAATCTTGCAATAAAACATATGTCATACATGTATATAGATTATAAACGATCACATTGTGAAGAGAAAATCATAGAATCGTAGGGCACTTGTAAGCGAGTGATGCAATCCCGTTCCCTTCACCAATACAGTGTCACATAAAAACTGACAAAACTAAAACATCAATTAACTATAGATGATCATAGATCATTATTAACTCAAATAATCAACTATGCTAACTAGAAAGCATGTCATAATCAATAATCATCCATAAAGTGTACCATCACATCACAATATAAAAACCATCATCGCTCTAATGTAAGCGATCAAATAACAACAACATAGTATCATGGTCTATCAAAGTAAAAGCACTATCAGAAAATATAAGCAAATCAGATGGGTGCTACACTTATGTACTACAAAACCTTACAATGTGACCTAGGCAGTTGCATTTATAACACAAGACATTACTTCTTCTATTTAACCACTCCTAAGGACTCTTATTCCATCCAACTTTCCTTGCATGCATCCAACACTTGATTGCTCTATGACCAAATTCATAACACAAATAGAAATAACATGAAAAGAGTTTTCAAAATTGGTCATTTGATGTTGTCCTAAATGAAAGGATCTTCTAAACTTGTTCTTGTCGGCTTGTACAAGAGTATTTTCTGTTGTGTTCTTTTTGTCTTCAGTCTTAGGAGCAAAAAAATGATAGTTTAGATCTATTTTCTTCCTAGGAATCTCTTTGACCTTAGAACTCTACCCTTTTTCAAAGCCTAAATTAGTAGTATCCTGGTGATATTTTTTCTTGCCCAACATCTCATTTAAGCATTCAATGCTCTTTTCAAATCGAAGATTCCTGTGTAACTTGGAAGATGCCTTTTCTAGATTCTTTCTCAAAGAAAGTATCTCTAACTCATATCTTTCACAATCAACCTCTTTTGCCTTAAACTGATTTATGAATTCTTCTTCTATTTTCTTAACTTCTACAACTTGTAATTTCAAATCTATGATCATTTTTTCTACTTCTTCAAGGGCTGGAAGTGTTTTGGCCTTGGACTCCTTTTCTTCTTGAAGTTGCAACTCTAATATTTGGTTCTCCTTTCTAAGTTTCTTGATCACATCTAGGGCACAAATGATTTCACCTTCAATATCAATTTCACATTCATCTTCATCATACTCTTGTTCATAGTCACTCATAATTTGGTCTCCTTCTTTGTCAACATTCTCAACTACAAAATCATCTTCTCTTTCAGATATATCATATCTTGTGTCAATTGGCAGGGGTGTTTCTTGCAACAACACATCACTTGATTTGTTTGGGACTTGTTGAACAACTTTTTTCTTAGCACTAACCTTTTTATTTTTTCCTTTTATTTTTGCCACAATATTCTACTACCAAGATCAACCCAAGTTGATTAAACTTCTATAGGGAACTTGCTACTCTGATACCAATTGTTGGTCCCACAGTTGCCATTGCACCAAAAATTCAACTTGTTAATGTCTGATACACCTGCTAGAGTTAATAGATCCACGAAAGGCGGTTAGTCCATGTCACAAATCCCAAGGGGAGTGTTGACCATTTTTTAATAGTTATGTAATCAGGAAATACTCATATGGCTAATTAGGTTAATCCTAGGGTTGGGATAATCCATGGGAAAGGGTGTAACCTAAGTAGTCAAGATGTTACATCACTTACTTCTTAACATGAGCTATTAATAGGTTATTCTTGGGGTTAAGGTTACTCCATGGTGTAATGGGATAGCCTATGCATAGTATATGAATGGTCAATTCCAAATCGAGCTCGAGAAAGTGTGTGAAATAGATGACTCATTTATAATGAATTCTTTGACCAAAGTAGTGTAAAGTGCCACTATTTACACTGCTAGGTGACCATGATCCAACTAGCATACTAGATTGGGAATTGTCATACATGTAGGTTGTAGCCACTATATTGAAGTTCTAGTATGTAATACACATCACTAAGCTCAAGAAGGCTATTGTTATGAGGTTACCATACCAATCTCTTCATTGAAGGGAGGGCCATCTTACCATATGTGGTAGATGTGCGAGGGACCATAATTAGTTCATGGTTGGCAGAAAAGCACTTGATTGATGCTTCTCCTCATTAGTTGGTGGCCAAGATTTGGGATGTACACGTTAGTATTAGGGACAACAAGAATGTATGCACCAACGATGGGGACATCTAGAATATATGCACCAATGTAGGGAAATCAAGGATGTATGCCCAAGTAGGGACATCCCGACCATTTGTATCTCTATTTTGGTAAGCTCTTAGAAGCTATGTATTCTTCTATCCCTCTTAATGAGAATTGTAAATATGAAATGTCATATAAAAATTATGTATCATCATTATTTGAATTAATGAAAGAAATTATTTGGTATGTGTAGACATAGAAAATCTACTAATTAATGCTACACATCTAATCCTGACTACTAATATTGTTTCATCCTAAATCATCCCTCGATCTAACCATTTAATCAAATTCCCTTGTTTGATTAAATTCATCAATTTTCCCTCCTTAATTAATTAAATCATTTATTTGATTAAGTCATTCTATTGCATTAATTAAATCAATCAACCTGATCAAATTATCTCTGTTTAATTAAATACTTCATTTTATTTGATTAAATCTTTAAAGTCATCCCATTGAATTAAATAAATTAACATTTGTTTGATTTAATCTAACTTTCACCTTCTTTAGTTAAATAAATCAAAAATATTTATTTAAATATCTCTAAACCCTTTTCTTCTCATAGTTGATTTAAATAAATCCATAAAATCTAAATCATTATGTCACATCATTTTAATCCTCAATTAATTTAATGTTGATTCATGTCCCATCCTCTAGCTTTTGCAACTTGCACATGAAAATAGATTTAATTCATTTATTAAATCTCTATTTTCTCTCAAAAGGCATAATAAAGGAATATTCCTCAAATTTGAATTCAAAATCCAAGTGGACTTTGTCCTTCCAACAAGGCATTTACTCCACCTAATAAGTCCTTTTGCCTTGAGCCAAGTGGCATTCAATGCATTTTTCTTTCCCTCTTACATGTCATTTCAACAATTTCAAATTCTACCTAATTGCATTTATTGACACATTCTTCAAAACTTGCACATCCTTCATCCATTCACATGTTGACAAGTGGCATCTTGCCATTAGTTGATTCTTAGTCCCACATTGCTCTCTTTTGGACATTCTTCCAACTTGACATTCTATAAATAAGAGGTCTTATTCCTCATTTGATTATCCACAACTTGAGTAAACTTTCTATACTCAAATTCATAGCAATCTTCATCCATCTCATTGATTTTTATAGCTAGATTATGCAAATTTTATCTTGGAGCATTCATCAATCTTCATCAAAGTGGATCACTTTTCATCATCAATCAGAAAAGCTTGCATAGGAGTTGGGAAAGGGACAATTTCCACATCAAATTGGCACCAACTCCCCCAAGAGATCAAAAGTTTGCATTGCATTTAAATAAGATTTATTATCTTTTGTTTATGCTTGTTTATGTTCTTCATTTCGTTCCTTTTTATTGCAATTTGAATGGATTTATTGGGGAATCATAATACTAATCTTGCATTTGATCTAATATAGTGTTTGTCTCTTGTGTTTGTGCAGGTTGGGAATCTTGGTTCACAATATGTAATATGAAAGTTTGAAATATGTTTCAAATATGCATTTATTATTCAAAGGAAAAGAAAATTTGTGTTGCTCTTAAAGGTTAGATGCATAAACTATTCACTTGTGGGAAAAACATAGGAAAAATTATTGTGTAGAGTAAGGGGCATGTAACACGCAAGATGAGATCATGCATAAGTATATCTTGGGGATTAAAATAAAATAGTTTTTTTATATTCTAAATCAAAATGTGAATGGTGAATTTAAGCCCCAATTTCAATTGTGTGAAAACATGCCAAATAAGATAGTCAAAGGCTAACAGTGATAGCACTAATGAATTCCTTATGATTTTAGAAATGATAATAAAAATATTGTAAATATTAGAGAATTTTTTTTTTTAAGGAAACAAATATATGTTTAGAAAAATATATGCTCATCACAAGGTTATGATTTCATTTTTTTTCACCTATTCAAAGTAGATCCAAAAAATTTACAATGTTTTCAGTCTAAAAATAAAAAATGCAACGAATAAACCCCTACTAAAATGCTAAGAGATTTCTAAATATATGAAAATTTCCCTAATTTGTGTCCAAAAAATTAGATTTATGGTGAATCCCTAGTTGACAAAAATCTTTTTTTGTCAATCTTGATTTTGAAAATAAAAATACAAAGAACATACCCCTATTTAATTTGTGAGATCTTTCCAAAAATATTTTTCTGATCAATTCACCAATTTGCAACCTAAAATCCATATTTATGAAAAAAACTAAAATGATAATAATTCACCAAGTAGTGATGATCTAAACTTGATTTTTTTACTATAGCTTCTTAAGATCATCCACAAATTTAAATAAAAATGTGTAGAGAAACTCATATCCATTTGAAATATATGATGAAGTATTTGAAACCCTAGGGTTTTACCTTCAACCTACTAAAGTTAGCTACAAAATATTATTTCTACATAAAATAACTAAAAACCAACAATATGAGGTTAACAAAACCTACAAAAAAAAAGAACAAATAGGGATGTCTGTCCCACCCGATATGCCAAAATTTGGATGATGAACATTTAAATCACAATTAGTAACAATACAATGAAAGTGCAAAATTCACACTTCAACAATCACTAAATGAAACTTAAAATATTAGCTCATAAATGATTAGCAAGCAAACTAATCATAAAAAGATCTTGAATTGCTCCATTGTGGGTTTCTCTTCAATGTAATAATAGTCATGAGAGAATAATGATAATGTTCAATGCAATGATAATGCTAAATGCTCAAAGATAAATGATGCCTAATGCTAGATAAAGATAAAGATAACTTGATAGCTTAATAATGCTCTTGATCTAGTTTCTATGGGATATGAATTAATAAAACCTTTGTATTTATATGCTTCACTTGACATTCGATAAATGTGGAGATTAATTAGAAGAATCAATGGATTAGAAAATTCAACATAGGGTAAGATCTATAATTTGAATTTGATGAAGGGAAAGTTAGAAGAATTAGATAAATAAATTTATGTAATTCAAAATGATAATTGTAGATTGTGCCCCACTGGGTTAGCGGAGTTGGCTTGAGTCTTGGGTTTGCTCCTTGCAGTCTTGGGTTCGACTCTCCTGGCCCAGGACTCTAATTTGGCTGTGGACACCTGGGGGCGGGTGCTGATTGGACCGCGGCTCCAGGGACTAGTCTTGCTCTCCGCTCGCCCTCATCCTGAACCAGTGTAAGGCTGAGGCGCTGGGCGGAGGTCGCGAGGACACCCTGGGACATCAAAAATAAATTAATAAATAAAAATGATAAGTGTAGAAATAAATGAATATTAATTCATTTATTTTAGAGGAAAATATTTAATTTAAATAAATTATTTTATTTTATTTCAAAGAGGAGTGTTAGCTAATTTTATAATATTTAATAATTATTTAATAATAAAGGGCCAAAGGTAAATTGAATTTAATTAATGTTGGAGGGAAAATGATGTTAATTAAAAATTATTTAATTAATATACATATCATGAAAAAGATAAAGATAATTAAATGATTATAAATTATTGAATTATTATGAATGAAAAGGGGGAATATTAGATTAATTAAATAATTAAAAATTATTTAATTTATTATAGATAGAAGAAATGATAAGGATAATGATGAGATGATAAGATGAAAATACATTAGTCATTTTTTAGGTGTCTAAAATATAATATAAATAATTAATTAATGATAAGAACATTAATATAGAGGGGGAATTAGGATGATATTAGTATGGTGATGAATTTAAATGAGGAATTTATAGGTGTCAACACAAGGGAAAACTAGATAATTTGGGCTAGAGTGAACAAAAAAGATAAAAGTATCAACAAGAGGTCAAACATAAGTGATGGAAACTTGAAACATACTTTTTGGATGAAAGATGGGAAATTAATATGATAATGTGTATGATGACAATAGAGTCTCATATTATACACCACCAAGACTCAAACCAAGCTACAGATCTACTATGAAAGATTTCAGAGAGGAGGAGGAATTTATGTCATGCCCTCCTTGCTACAAAGTATAGCCAATGACCAACAATCCTCAAAGGGCATCATCAAGTAAAATAATATTATATCCAATTCAAATTCTATCCATCAACCCCCTTATATGTCTAAATCTTGAAGTAAATAAAAGATATTCCACCATATGAATAATAGATTCTGAACAGGGTTCATTTAGTTATTTGATAAAAGGAACATCCAAGACTATTGAAGAGAAAGATAGAACCATCTCTATATGTAAAAAATATGTCAACTAGAAAACAACACTTATTCCAAGCAACTAAAATTGGAGATGATGACCCCAAGAAAGAAAAGAGAAGAAAACTAAAAGAAGGATGAATTTAAAATTACACAAAAAATGAAAAGGAAAGGAGTAGGCACCAAATTAGTAAGAGTATATCATGCAACATTTAACAACTATGTGTTGGTGTTTTTTTTGCATTTTAGGTGTTCTTTGAGGGCCTGATGCCTTTGTTCTCCGAGGGTGTAGCCAGATTGGTCATTTGGGTTTGGCCTATGTGGGCTTTATTCTATGTTGTGGGCAAGCAACTATGCATTGGTGTTGTTGCCACATTTCTGTCCTGTGTTTGGGTCTTTGAGGTGTGTGGGTCACATGTTCTTACAAAAGGTGTTCCTTGTAGGGGGAGTGTTTCACTTCTAGTTAGCTAAGGAGTCGGTGTTGTTGGTTGTCTGCGTGGAGAGTGTGTTTTCATTTTTCCCTTGGATGGAGCTTCACATTTTTTGGTTTTTGTTCTCTCTTCCTTGTGAGAGATCTTCTTCAGTGCTAGGGTCTCTTGGAGCCTCTATTGCTCTCTTTCCTTGGTTTGCTCGAGTTTATCGTGGCTTTCATCAAAGAGTTGTGTCTACTTTCTTGGGCATTTGGCTTGGGTTGGCTCAGGTGGTGGTGTTGGCCAGTAGGCTCTTTTTTCTCTGTTGGATGGGTGTGTTTATGGGCGAGGTTCCTACCTCCCTCTATTTTTTCATTGCTTCTGGAGAGATTTGGTGTTGTAGTGATGCTTGCTTATTGGTTTGGTGTGGCCTCATAGGCTTTGTTGTTGAAGCTTTAGAGGGCCTCTACTAGTTTGGCTAGTGGGTGTGGCTCTTTGGGGTTATTTCTTGTCCTTGGTGGATGGCTTCTAGGTTTTGGTTGCTTGCTCCTCTATTTGGTGCAGGCTCAGAGGCTTGTTGTTGAATCTTTTGTGGGCCTTTGCCAATTTTAGCTGGTGGATGTGGCTTTGGCGATGTTTTTTGTCATTGATGGTTAGATTTTGGGTTCTGACTTTCTTTGGAGCCTCTTTCTGGATGTGTTTGAGTTGGGTGTTGAATCCCAAGTGTTGCTTGTACATGTGGTTTTATGTACTCATGGTGCCTAGGTTATCATTTCTTTCATGACCCAATTTTTTTTGTTGTTCTTGCTCCTTTTTAATTTCTTGTTATCGGGTTTGCTAAAGGATGGTGTTTTTACTTTTTCTTTGAGAGTAGTGGCTTTCTCCTTGATTCTATAGTCTATTCCTATCGAGGTGGATTCCTTTTCTATCGAGGTGAATATGGGTACACGTTGTGGTTTTTTTTTTAAGCTTCCTTTTTTGGTCTTCTATGTTGCAGTCCCTTTTGAGGTGGGATCTACTCCTATTGAGGTGGAGTATGGGGCTGCTAGAGTTTTTTAGGTTTAGTGGAAAATGTTTTCATGTGATCCTCTCCATTAGAGGGGATATCTCTCTATTAGATACATAGATTGAGTTGTATTCCTAGTTTGGCAGGTGTTTCAAGGATGGGTCGGAGTTGTTATTGAGCAAATGGTTTGTTGTGGCCTGTGGGGTCTATGGTTGGTGATGAGATCTTGGTTCGCATCCTGTGTTTTCTTTTTTTCTTTCTTTTTGGCTCCCGGCCTCAATGATGCTTCCTTGGCTTTGACTTAGGATTGTTGTTGGTTCTAAGTGTTTGGTCACTCCTAGTTATCTAGTAACCAGGCGTTGCTTGTTATTTTCTTGTGTATCTGCAATATTTCTGCTAGTGTTGTTTCTTTGTTTCATTTGCAAAGTTTGATACTTTGATGTTTGGAAGTGTCCTTTTCTTAACTCTATAAAAGGTTCTTGGTCCTTTCAAAACTCTACTTACCTTATCAAAAACATATAACAACCCAACCAATAATCATTGTAAGTATTTCTCTTTCACCATATCTTGACCTATTTTATATTTCTTTTACCCATTACAACAAACCTTTTCACCATCCCCCAACATTCCTCAAATATCCAAATTCCCACCTTACTAATGGTGCAAGGACAAAACCCAAGAATGACTCACATCTCTACACATCCTCAATGTTTTATACCACACCCACCATATTTCACTTTCTTCCTACGAAGTTATCATGTCTAATAATAGTATTAGAAATCCAATATCTTATGGTAGCTTCCTAATTATTTTTAATGGGGAAGAATCAACCACCATAATTCTAGATGCCTTATATTCTATCTCACAAAATTACAAGCATACAACAATTGGTCTTTGCACTTAGAATTATGCAACCAATAAACCTAGAAACAAGAAACCCATATAATATTTCATGGTTGATCTCGCCATCCATTCCCATATTTTCTTGAGAGATATATTGAACATAAAATGATGTCCTAGGGTAAGTGCACCAAGATGGTTGCACTTTTGTGGCCAAACAAGAAAAAAACAAGCCATAACACGTTCACATTATAACGCATTCGCGTTATGTCTTTTTAAAAGAAAAAAAAGTGAATCCAAATATCATTTCTCATTTCGTTTTTTCTGTGTTTTAGCTCCGCTTGCGGCCAAAAACCCTATTATACGCACTCGCGTTCTTGGAGAGGTGATTTATTCAAAATTCATCAACAACAATTGGATTTCTTCACAAATATGGTGCCACGATGACAAAGAGATGCAAGAGGTAAGTATTGTTTGGTATTTGTTTTGAATTTGTTAGTTTTAAATTGATTTTGTTTGTTTTAGTTTAGAAATGAATTTTTTTTTAATTTGTAGGAAATCCTCAACAACAGAAGGAAAATCCTCAACAAAATCAGCCTCAACAACAAAATCAACCTCCCCCACCATTCTCTCAATACCCTCCTGGCACTCAAGAAAATTTGAGTGAAATTGAAAACAATAGAAAAGAAGTTGAGGATATTATTAGTAGGTTGAGTGATCAAAATTCTTCAACCACAGAAAGAATACATCTAGCAGATTCATTGAAGGATTTGTTAAAAAATGTAAATGCAATTACCCAACAAATATCTGGATGGCAAAATAGGAGGCAAACATCGAGGGCATATTATGTAGAAAAATTATCATATAAACAAGTAAAAGATTTAAAGACTACTAAAGGTGATTTGTGCTCTCTATTCACTGACCCTAGAACAAATCAAAATCTTACCCTCAATGCAAAGAGGTTTCCTATTCATTGGTGCCACCACCAAGAGATTAGGAACCGTTTTTATGATAGATGGTATATGGTCTTTGATTACCCACCATGCAATAACTGTGAAGTCCCCCAATATTTTCTTAGGAAATTATACTGTGAGTTTGTATTGAACCAAATCCTGAATTATTTTGATATGAGGGAGTTTGGGGAGAGGTGGGGGGTCAGCACAGGATAGGCCGGTGCACAGCCTAGATCCTGATGGGAGGCGACCTCTCATCAGAGCCTCGTGGCGGTGCGATTAACCTCTGATTGCAAAGGAAGTGTTGATGTAGAGACTTTCTTGGTGATCACATCCTTATTTCGAGAATTATTCATCCACCCTATAGCCCATTATCTGGCTAATCCCGAGAGTCTTGGTGGTGGCCTTGAGGAGCCATGTGTGTGATCTTGTGGAGCCGCTTGTTGGTATGACCTCACGGGCCACTCGGGGTGCTTTCACAGCGAGGATCCATAAGCTTCTATGCAACCCTAATCTGGTGTAAATCTCTGAGGGATGGAGAAGTGGCTGACGTGCATGATGCATGGTATTGTGATGGGGTAAAATTCAACATGTTCATTGAATTTAGTTTATTAAATTTTGATTGTGAAATGCAAGATTAACTAATTTAGTTTTATTATTTTAATAAAATTGTAGAGGTCCATGATGTTGACCACGGGTACTACAGATCAATCATTTTGCAGTACACCTATCAGTGGGGTATGTAAAGTTAGTAAACAATTATAAATTTATTACATGTGTTAATAGCATTGTTTTATGAATGGTATTTTAATATGTGATTTTGGATGTTGAATAGGGTGTTGTTGGAGGTTTCAAGGAAACACCTCTGAGTTCAAGTAGATTTGATCAAACTTTCACTGAGGTAATATAGAATAAAGAGAACTTAAAGTTAATGAATTCTAAGTTTAATCTAGATTTGTGTATATATAGTCATAAGAGTATATGGGTTCACTAGGTTATTATTTGAAATCTTTTAAGAATGGTCCTACCATGATTGTTTGTCTTAGAATTCCTACACTAGCAAGCTATATATAATAAAAATTTAACATGGAACTGACAAAGGTAGAGCTACATTCTACTCCATCCTATATAATTTTTTGTGATGTCAACGTAACCAAGAATAAGACTATGGATGTCCTACACATGATGTCAATGTAACCAAAATAAAACTTCTATCCTCGACCCTATCCATCAGCCACTTGACTCCTTCAATATCTCCTAGATGCTTGGAGATGCTTAAGACTAGGTCAAAATACCCTATATTCTCTTCATTTGTTGCATAGCTCGTCAAGTTTCCCTATATGTTCTCTAACTAATCATGATTGCATGGAAAGAAGTTATAAGTACTCATTAAACTCTCAACTATTGGAGCCTCCTCAAACTTTCCCATAGGATGTGGAAAATGCTTAGAAATGATTAAATTCCCTAATAGGGTGTGGGAGATCTTTTAGGAAAACATTTGACACTAATTTGATCCATTGAATTCTTCTTCATTCTTATATATTCCTCAAATATACCTTACAATACCCCTATCATACCTAAATCTACTACATTAATGTCCTTGTTAGCTAGCATGTAGGTGATATAGTATGGTCCATGAATTTTTATGTCTTCTTTTTCATTTTTCTGCTCACGGAGTCTGTTTTATCTCACTGCTAGGTCCTCACATAAAAAGAAAAGAAAAACATTATTTCTTTTTCTCATCTAAGGCTCCTAAGGTTTTAAACCCCTTAGATGCAAGGATTCAAAGCACATCAACCATGTGGTACAAATGACTAAATCCCAAAGACAATCTGTAGCAATGAAAGAGAACTTGAAAAGGTAGAGAGAGCTACACTAGTGACTCAGGAGAAACTTTAGCTTTCAAAAGCTCAACCAATTAATTTGTGAGACATGTAGTCAGGTGTATTTGATTTGGAAGAGGAAAGAAAGATGACCAGAACTGCGGAAGCCACCATGCTGGATTTTGATATTCAACCATGAGCAAAGAGCTAATATCATGTATCAAAACATTAAGCATGCATTCTTCTGGCCAATGGATAAGGAGATGATTACTTTTCTTCATTTTCATTTGCATAACCATATCATGGCGTGGGAACCATGAAGACCAAGGATGTCCAATTTTATGTGGAGGTAATGGATGTGGTCCAATCTTTAGGAGGGGAAAGAAGGTCAATGTATGATCTTGATGAATGATAGAAGAGGGGTTGGTCAAACAAACCAAGGGCACCTAGTCATGAGTAGGGACCTATAGGTTAGATTGGTGAAGCAAAGCACCAAGGAGGTCTTACAAGGAAAGGCCTAGAGCAGGTACATACAAGGAAAGGATCCTGCCTACCTACTCCTCTTCCTCTATTTGAACCTCCTTGATGTCCTCTACCCCTGTTATATCCACCTCTTGTAGATGTTTCACCTCCATGCTCTGTGAGTTTTGACTCTCCTTGGTTTCTTTGGTCATTGCCTCTACCTTGGTAGCCACCATGCTGTCCTCTTTGATCTCTTTGATCTCTGCCTTTGACTCTGCCCTTAGAAGTCTAATCTTTCTTCCTCTTACTCCTCTCTTCAATCTTTAATGCCAATTGATAACATTGGTGCACTATTTTGGGGCTTAAGAGAACCATCTCCTCTTGAATGTTCCACTTCAAACCGTTGAGATACCTTGCCACCTTGATACTTTCATCCTCTGTGACATTGGACCTCATGCAAAGTCTTTGAAACTCCTCAGTATAAGAACTCACATCCTAATCTCTTTGCCTCAAACTCTGTCTCCTCTTATGCAACTGAATTTCATAGTCTTCAGGTAGGTATGCTTCTTTCACCTTGGCAACCATTCCCTTCCAATTAGAGATAGGCTGCTTGCCTTCCTTCTCCATCTCTGTCTGAATGAATTTCCACCAAGTTAAGGTAGAACCTCTTAGTCTTGATTTAGTCACCTTTACCTTTTGTGATTCAGTGACTCCATCACACTCAAAATGGTTTTCCATTCCCTCTATCCAATCCATAACTAAATCAGCCTCCATCTTTCCACTAAACAGTGGTACTCCTTCAAGTGCTTTTCCACTCAAAGCCTTCAATGCTTTCAAGAAGGGATCCTCCTTCAATATAGGGTCAGGTTCAAGGATTCTATCCTCCTCTCTAACCTCTTCTTCTTTTGCTATTCTTCCATCAAACCGCTAACATTCAGTGCTTGCTCAAGTTGGTCTAACTTCTCTCTCAATACCCTACTTTCTTCCTCTGTTTCTTCAACCCTCTTGGCCAACTCAGCATTTGTCACCATGATGCTAGAACCACTAGACTCTGTCTCTGACATACAAGATCAATCCCAAATATTTTTCTTGCTCTGATACCAATCTGATAGGGAGAGGGGTTGGAGGAATCAATCACTTATTCTTGCTCTAGGCCTTTCCTTGTAAGACCTCCTTGGTGCTTTGCTTCACCAATCTAACCTATAGGTCCCTACTCATGACTAGGTGCCCCTGGTTTTTCTGACCAACCCCTCTTCTATCACACTCCAACCACCAAGTCCACCTTGGTTCATTATCACAACTCTTCCTTAGCCTTTACACTATACTAAAGACCAATCTTCCTCAACACTCCATCAACTTTTGCAGGGGTAGTGATAAGTCTTAAAGGCTTCAAACTGTCCTCCAAAGGTGTTTGAATAACCTCCAAGACTTCAACTTCCCCGCCAGCTCTCACCAATCAACTTTAGCTAGGTTTGAAAGGCTAGTAGCCCGCCAGGCCCCTATTAGGTCTCCTTCACCTAAAATAAGTTTAAATTCCACAAATATCAAAGGACTTCCCACTCCTTTTCCAAGGTTCTTGGTTCACATGGAAAACACTCAAAGATTCTTGAGGTCTCAGCCTTCCACTGTCTGTACAAAGCTCAAACATGAAATGGAGCAAAAACTAGGGTTTTAAGCCTTCCCTTGATAGTTAGCAAACTTCCAATTTGTTTACACACCAAATGGATAGATGGAGCCTCCTCCTTCATGTAGTAACGAGGTAAAACACCACCCTACCTCCTCCAAGAATAAAATCCTCAATGGCTCAGAACCCCTGCAAGATTTGTGACCTGCACAACAAGTTTTTCCTAGTCGGACCTGCACTGGCTCGCCTAGGGCATCACTTTGCTAGCAACTCCTGCACTCAAACAAAACCTCCCAACTAACATATGTACAAGCATGGTGTCTAGGAACTGTTTCCAAAAGGTCGTATAGTTTGTATAGTGGAAAAGTGCTCTAGCACCCCATTTACTCAACACTGCTTATTTCAGGCCAGCAAGCACAAAGAAACCAAAATATTTACAAAGAGACAAGAAAATGATTGAAAGAACTATCTAAATGCTACAAAAAACTTGTACTAGATTTATTCTACATCCTACACACAACACAGAACCAGATTTAATCCATTAGAGCCTTCTTTCAAACCAAAAAACAGAAAATTTCACTCAAAAAACTATTTTCCTTCAATTTCCAACAAAACAATCTATACAAACGTACTTTCAACCTTGCACAAAGGTTGAGGAAACCTTTAAATATGCTTTCCCAACAGTTATTTTTCCAATGGGCCCTTCTTGGCTGCTCAAACACAAAAGGAGCATGTTTTTGCAAAAAATGTCAGTAATTGCAAAAACCTCCATTCCTAAACTTTGGACTAGAACCTTTTTGTTTCTCACCCATGGTCAACATGACCTTATTAGAAAACATCATTCCAACCACAAAAATTCCTGAAGGCATACATCTAATTCATAAACTCATTCTATACTTCCACATTTTGCCTAGTGTGCTCTCTATTGCTTCCTAGGTGCTCCTGCACCAATGAAATTAAGAACAACAAGAGAGGAACAGGAAAAATAAAATCAATACATAGTTTCAAGGATTTTTCAAGTGAGTAAGAGAGCTATGGGAGCAACCTCATCTAAAATATTTTGAACTAGAGTTTTATATACCATTTAGAGAGCTTGGCTTTCATGGAGTTCCTTTCAAATCCTCTACTTTTATTGTTCCTATGGTAAATTTTTTGGCAGAGTTGGTGGAATTACCTTTCTTAGTAATCACTATTAGTGAGATTGAGATTGTTAACCTTGAGAGAGTAGGACTTGGGAAAAAGGGATTTGATATGGCTATTATTTTCAAATAATTAAAGCGAGATGTACTCCATATGTACGCCATTCCTAAATCTTCACTTGATGGCATCAAGGAATGGATGAACTCCATGGATATAAAGTATTATGAAAGTAGAATGAACTTGAATTGGCAACCAATTTCTAAGACTATTATTGATGATCTAGATAAATTTATTGAAGATGTTGGTTGGGAATTTTTGAATATGGAAGATGGTGATTTTGATTCTGATAATTCAGAAGAGTCAGATCAAGGATATGAACCCTCTAATGTAGAAGAGGAATCATAATTAGATTTCATCACGACCACCATCAAGAGTGTTACAAGCGATCAACAAGATGGAGGGAATTCTATCTCAGGATAATTTTCATGATGCAACTAAATGCCAACTACAATGGCAACATTGAAATTCCCTAGCAGTATTTATGTTAAGAAAAATTCCTTTAGATGCAAGGATTCAAAGCACATCAACCATGTGGCTTAATTTATATCATAAGTTGTACCATGATGTTCACTGTGTATTCCTCTACTCTTTTTGTTCAAATGTTACTTAGCTTGCCTTGTCATTGATCACCATCATATTCTCCTTTTCATGATTATTTCTCTATCATCTTTGGTATGGCACTTGACTATTATATTTAACTCAAATTGAGGAAACTTAAAAATCACAATGATAGGCCAAAGAAAGAATATTCAGTCTTTTCATGGTAAAAGGAGACCTCAATTTAATCACTATCATCCTCAAAAGGTTAATTCCATTGTCAAACATTTATTGCATATCTTAAACTATGACAAGCGTTTAATAAGGGTTTTGAAGAATAGGCCCTTGACAAGTTAGCTCCATCATTTTTTATTGTCGCTATATCTTTATTTAGCTCTTACTCCATTCCTTGCAATAGTGATACTTGAATTTTTCATACTTAACTCAGTTGGCTACTATCAAAGCTCCTTTTGACTAGATCATCTCTTCTTCTCATATTGCTTGCCATATTTTACATTGTGTTTTGATGCTTTTTCACTTAAAATTTGTCCTAAAGGGTCTTTTGTTTTTCAATGTGATTGTCCCAAGTTATTTCTTTAAAAAAAATTGATAATCATATTGTTGGTTACGTTGCATTACACATCATTCAAACTCAAAGCATTACTTCAAATACAATAACTATTTTGTGATTGAATAATTTGTTGTTTTATTTTCAGATGTTGGTGAAAGAAACACCGCTAAACATAACAAGGGCAATGGATATCGGTGTTTCTACTGCAATACAATCCTCGATGGCTCTGATAGGGGAGGTATGAGGAAAATTACTAAATTTCAATTTACATTCGTTGTTATAGATGAACTAGTTCTAGTGAAAAATCAAATCATTATTGATTCGTAGTTTAATTCCTATTTGGATGGTTTATACAAGGCTTGAGCACACCTGAGCATCGGCGTGCAAATATTTCCATTAAGGAGAGTGATCGTGAGATGGCCGTAAGTGATTATTTTGTTAAATATATTAATTTTTATAATGTAATTTCTATATATTAATGTCTTTACTTCTTATTGTAATAGTTGAAACTTGACCAGGAGCTAAACACTAGGAGGAGCAGCAGGAGCACTCCTCAATAGAAACGGGTGATAGATTTATCGCCATCGGGTCACCCAAGAAAGGGAAAGAAAATTGTATTTGAACTAGAGCATGGAGAGAAATGAATTTTGAATGTAGAGCCCTTTGTTGTATGCCTACATGGCAATTTTCTACATATTTTGTATTCGATATATTTGACATTGTATGCCTATATGGCATTCTCGTAAGCCTATATGGCTTTTTTGTAACTATATTTTATACTTATATTGACATATATTGATGTACATGTGTACATGGCTATTTGATTAATACAAATCTTTTTTATTGATGGTGTCCATATTTGCATTATAAATTCATGGTTCAATAGATATGAGTTACATGTATTCAAGTGTATACTTTACAACTTACACACATATACTTTTTGACTTACGTTGGAACATCGAAAAGTGTGAAAATTTGTGTTTGGAAGTCAAACGTAAGCCAATTTTGCAATTCTTGGTTCTTGCATACTCAATCTTATGGACTTCTTCCTTCCTAGCACATATTGTGAATATTTCTCATTTGGTGTAGAAGACAAATTCCTCATTTTTGAACCCACTTTGTTTTTTCTTGTTTTCCTTCCCACAGGAAAAAGTTCACACTTTACTAGATTGATCAATGATCAATAATGGTTGATTGTAAACACTTGACATTTTAATGTTTTGAACTTTAATTTATAATTTTGTAGTTTATATTCATAATGTTGATTACATTTCATTGCACATCTTTCAAACTCAAAGCATTGCTTCACATTGTATAACTAGTAACTAGATGCTGATAGATAGCAAGAACAATTACAATATATAGTTTTAAGTCGCCTAAGCGGTTATCTGATTACTTCACATTGCCTAACTAATAACTAGGAGCAACTACCAATTGCATTTGCTTGTCATGGCATTCTATGAGACCACATTTCTTTTGAGGCATTTTTTCAAATAGTTCACTGCCTTGTCTATACTACCAAATTTTTGATACATGCCTACCAAAGCATTTTTTCAAATAGTTCAAAGTGTTGCCTTGTTGCTATGGTTGAAAGCCTAAAAAGTGCTTCGAACTAAACTATGCATGCTTGGAAAAAATCTATCAAAGCATAATAGTAAGCAATATCGCATAAGACAAGGTATTGAACTCTTTGAAAAAATGCCTCAAAGAAATGATGTCTCATGACTTGATGGAATGCCATGACAATCAAAATATTTGATTGTCGCGGCGTCTATCAACCTCATTCTTTGAGGCGACCCCTAAAAATTCACTACCATAATCTATCTTCTTTCTATTTTCATGCATGTCCATGAAACGTGAACTGGTGGTAGATGCAAAACAGGTGAAAAGTGAATTTGGACACAGGAAAGGTCTGTCGGCAATAGTAAGCAATAGCATGAACAAGGGAATGAACTATTTGAAAAAAATGCATCAAAGAAATGTGGTCTCATGGTGGTGGAATATCAAACTGATTTGCGCTTCCTTGTTGCTATGGTTGAAAGCCCTAAAATAGGTGCTTCAAAAAAGCTACATGGATGCTTAAGGAAAAAAAAATCTATCAAAGCATCTTAATAACAATAGCATAGAAAAGGTAGCAAGCTTGTTTGAGAAAAAAAAAGCGCCGAAATGTGGTCTCAATGGTGATGGAATGCCATGACAATCCATAGCAATTTGGCATCATGGCATTAAATCATGCTTCCATCACCATGAAACCACATTTCTTTGAGGCATTTTTTCAAAGAGTTCACTGCCTTGTCTATGCTAACACATTTTTCATACATGTCTATCAAAGCATTTTATCAAACAGTTCATTGCCTTGCTGCTATGGCTAAAAGCCTAAAATAGGTGCTTTAGAACAAGTTATGGATGCTTGGAAAAAATCTATCAAAGCATAATAGTAAGCAACAAGCTGATGTAATACAAAGATTGCCAAACCACTCAACAAGCCCATTCAAACTACCACAATTCAAGTTACATCAGGCCCATATCACTGAGACACAGCCCGAACAATAGGAGGAATGGCCTATTTCAACATACTACACTCAAACCCTTAAGGGATCGATCTGGTTGAACGTAGCTCGAAGCGATTCCGCGTGTTTGGGTGCGAAAGAGGACCATTCATAGTGTAAACATGCCTATTTGAACACGTTGGAACAGTCCATTTGGTCACACGAGTTGCAGAACGAAAATTGCACCACCTTGCAACTTTCCACTACTTCCATCTAACACTTTTTCCATCAACTGAAAACTGAACACCACAGGAAAACCACTCTGAGATAACAAAAACTGAGAGATGTTATTGTATAGGGGCACAACACGATCCCATAGAATCAAACAAGAAATTTTTAAGCGTCACAGTGTCTGAGTAACCTCATGCTAAAGTTTGCAACCATTTTTCCCTTTGGACCCTTAAGGGATCGATCCTATTGAACGTAGCTCGGAGCGATTCCGCATGTTTGGGTGTGAAAGAGGACCATGCCTAGCATAAACATGCCTATTTCAACACGTTGGAATAGTCCATTTGGTCATACGAGTTGCAGAACGAAAATTGCACCACCTTGCAACTTTCCACTGCTTCCATTTGACACTTTTTCCATCAACTTAAAACTGGACACCACGGGAAAACCACTCCGAGATAAAAAAAACCGAGAGAGGTTATTGTAGAGGGGCCCAACACGATCCCATAGGATTAGATGAGAAGTTTGTAAGTGTCATGGTGTCTGAGTAACCCCATGCTGAAGTTTTCAACTATTTTGCCCTTTGGACCCTTAAGGGATCGATCCGGTTGAACGTAGCTCGGAGCGATTCCGCATGTTTGGGTGCGAAAGAGGACCATGCCTAGCGTAAACATGCCTATTTAAACGCATTGGAACAGTCCATTTGGTCGCACGAGTTGCAGAACGAAAATTGCACCACCTTGCAACTTTCCATTGCTTCTATTTGACACTTTTTCCATCAACTGAAAACTGGACACCACGGGAAAACCACTCCAAGATAACCAAAACTGAGAGAGGTTATTGTAGAGGGGCCCAACATAATCCCATAGGATTAGACAAGAAGTTTCTAAGCATCACGGTGTCCGAGTAACCTCATGCTGAAGTTTGTAGCCATTTTGCCCTTTGGACCCTTAAGGGATCGATCCGGTTGAATGTATCTCGGAGCGATTCCGCGTGTTTGGGTGTAAAAGAGGACCATTCCTAGCGTAAACATGCCTATTTGAATGTGTTGGAACAATCCATTTGGTCACATGAGTTGTAGAACAAAAATTGCACCACCTTGCAACTTTCCATTGCTTCCATTTGACACTTTTTCCATCAACTGAAAACTGGACACCACCAGAAAACCACTCCGAGATAACGAAAACTGAGAGAGGTTATTATAAAGGGGCCCAATGTGATCCTACAAGATCAGACAAGAAGTTTCTTAGTGTTATGGTGTCCGAATAACCTTGTGTTGAAGTTTGCAGCCATTTTGCCCTTTGGACCCTTAAGGGATTGATCTGGTTGAATGTAGCTCGGAGTGATTCCGCATGTTTGGGTGCAAAAGAGGACCATGCCTAGCGTAAACATGCCTATTTAAACATGTTTGAATAATCCGTTTGGTCACACGAGTTGCAGAACGAACATAGTACCACCTTGCAACTTTCCATTGCTTCCATCTGACACTTTTTCCATCAACTGAAAACTGAATACCATGGGAAAACCACTCTGAGATAAAAAAAACCAAGATATATTATTGTAGAGGGGCCCAACATGATCCCATAGGATTAGATGATAAGTTTCTAAGCATCACGGTGTCCGAATAACCTCATGCTGAAGTTTGCAGCCATTTTTCCCTTTGGACCCTTAAGGGATCGATTCGGTTGAACATAGCTCAGAGCGATCCCGCGTGTTTGGGTGTGAAAGAGGACCATGCCTAGTGTAAACATGCCTATTTTAACATGTTGGAACAGTCCATTTGGTTGCACGAGTTGCAGAACGAAAATTGTTTGCACTAGACGACCAAATTTGCTTGTAAGTGCTAAAACACTAAATCGGGTGTAACATGCAAACCAAAATGAATCTTTACAGGATAAATATATTTTAGGGTACCTATTTTTTGCATTAAAAACATATATAGATTTTAGATACACTTGTTTTGGAACACATGCCTGCTGTCCCAACTTCTTTGCTTCTAAAGAACCCTAAACATGCATTGAGTTTTGCTTGTTTTGTGTGGATTTTTCTTAAAGAAGCACTTAGGAGTGATGGAAATGGTTGTAATTAGTCTGTACAAATCTAAATTAGGTCTTTGGAGTGAAGGGGTGAGCCTAGGTAATCAAAATCCTAGTGTGATCAGCAAATTAAGCCTCTTGGGGACAGTGATACATTGGTCCATGGTTGTTCTTCCATCCACTATCAAAAGGTGAGACTTTGGGGTCTTGTAGAGGCATATCATAGTTGCCTAAATTTAGTAGTTTGAGCCTGGTATAGGCTTGTGGGTGGATTTTATTTAGACTGTCCTACCTTTCAAAAATCTGTTGTCCCACCAAAACTGGGCCTGAATAGCTCCCTTTTCCAAAGCAACCCTATTCAAAACTTATCACTTGACCATGAAACTTTCTACAATATCTTAAATTGTTCCCAAACCAAGTATTTTCCAATTTTTAATCTCCTATGACACCTTCAACACGCTCAAACACAAAACCCTCACGAAATTGCTCCAAAAACTAGGGTCTCTTGAAAATTTGACTTCCACACACTTCCAAAATCTTCTCTTTGATTTTTCACCATTAACATCATTCCTAAACACCTTCAACTCAAAAACATGCCCCTCATTAAGTTAGATCTCCTGTTGCTACACTTTAGGCATCATTTTCATGCAGTTTTCAAAGTGAAATCTCAGTGTACACCCTATCATTCCTCCTTCCTGCACATTATTTTGTTAGACCTCTATTATACATGTAAGGATTGATCCATTTCACAAGTCACAACAATATTCTTTCATGAAATGGATCAAATATCCGATGGTAAAAATTGTTCCTTGACCAAACTCTTCATCATTTCCATATAGAAACTTTTGCCAACCCTCTAGCCATCCTATCATTTTGAAAACTAGTCCACCATGTCAGTGCTATACCTCTCAACTTTGTCTTAGCAAACTTAACCTTCCTCTCTTCTTCCATCTCTTGAAACTCAAAATAGTTTTCTAAGGCATCAAGCCATCCTAACACATCTTCACTATCCATCTTCCCCTGATAGATAGGCAACTCTATGTGACTCTTGCCTCAATGACCTTGTGCTGCTTTCAACAATCTTATAAACTTCCTTTCCTAAGGGTCTTCTATCTCATCTGTTGGTTGTCTTTGATTTACCTGCACATGCTCTTCTTCTTCATCATTGTCTTCTTGTTCTCCTTGTTCTCCTCACCTATTTCTCTCAAGGCTATTGATCCTAGCCTACATAGCTATTGATCAAGGCTATTTATGGAATGAAAGTAGACATTGCCATGAGTTGTGATCCTAAAGGGTATATCAGTAAAATGAGGGTAGAGAGGGGTAGATCTCATATCTACCATCATTTCCATGCTTCTAATGATGTGATAAGAAACCTCAAAACTAATAAGGAGGTCAGAGAAAGGAAAAGGAAATGGATGTTCATGGTCCAAACAAAATAGAAGAGGATAAAAATAATCATGCTTATGTTATTCCTTTGCAAAGTACACAAGTCCCATGGAAATGATGGAGAAGATGTTTGTTGCCATGGCAGATGGGAATTTTTCCAGCATGATGAAGTTGGCAGAGCAAGAGAAAAAGGGATGGAAGTTGAACAACTTGTTCAACAACAAGCCTTGTCAACAGAATCATCAGCACAAGTTGCTCACAGCCAATCAATGCAAACTCTTGATGCACCCTTGGTTGATTATTCAAAGAATCCAAAAGAAAGGGAGAGTGTGCAAGAGGAGATTATGAAGAATGTTCCTAGAGATGAGGAAGTGAACTAACACTTCCCTTCTCCCTAAATCAATCAAGGTGATGAACAATTTCCTAAAAATAGGCTAGCAGTTAATTTTTATGATGAGAACTCTGTTCCCAATGATGTCAAAGTATTAGCTTGTAGCTAGTTCATGGATGATGATACCTTTGTTACTACAAATTACTTTAGAGACTTCATCATCAAAGTGAAGAAAAATGAACTTAATGAAAAATTGGATAATGAAAAGGAGTTGACCCATCTACATATGAAGAGGTCACTCAACAAGTTATCTAATAAATAGATTTTCATGCTTATAGAATCACTTTGGAAGAAGGGAGGAGATTAGTTAAAGAAAGTGGTATTCTTGTGTTTCTGATAGGGAGGGGGTTGGAGGAATCAATCACAGATTCCTGCTCTAGGTCTTGCTTGCAAGACCTCCTTGGTGTTTTGGCTTTCCACCTTAACCTATAGGACCCTTCTCAAATTTAGGTACCCCTGGTTTGTCTGGCCAACCCCACTTCTATCACAATTCCATCTATCAAGCTAACCTTGGTGCAATGCTCCAACTCTTCCTTAGCCCTTAATCAATCCTAAAGGCTAACCTATCCTCAACTCTCCATTAGTTCTTGCAGGGGTGTGGGAATGTCTTTAATGGCTTCAAACCAACCTCCTAGGGTACTTGAAGCTTTAATGGATTGATATAGCATCAAGACCTATGTAGGATGTAGAGTGGTGTTTCTACAAGCTTTGTGTGTCATTAGATAGTCGTTTTATTCATTTTCAAGCACTGTTTGTAAATAAGTTGGATTCCACACTGTTGCTGGTCTGAACCAGGAAGTCTTGAGAAAATGGAGGTTTAGATCACTTTCCCACCGTACAAATTATACGGCCCTTTGGGAATAGTGACTAGACTCCATGTGTGTAAATATGGCAGGATTTAGGGTTTGTGTGAACACAAGAGCTGTTGGCAAAGTCTTGCCCTAGGCGAGCTAGGAAGAGTCCAGCTAGGGAAGACAAGAAGTGCAGAGCACATAACTTGCAGGGGTGGCTAGTTCTTGATAAATTGCTTTTTGGAGGAGGTAGGAAAGTTTCTTACCTAGTTTCCACATGAAGGAGAAAGCTCCATCAGTTCAATTGATGTGAGAACAAGTTGACAGTTTGAAAATAGCCAGAAAATGGCTTAAAACCCTAGGAAATGACCATTTTCAAGTTTAAGCATTGTACATACAGTTAAAGCTTAGGACCTCAAAAATATTTGAGAGGTGTTCATATGGGAGAAGGACCTCGAAGAAATATTGAGGTGGTATTTTGAAATTTTTGATTAATAACCAGTTGTTTTGGTGATGGAGACCTAATTAGGGGTCATGGACTAGTAGCCTTCTTAACCCTAGATGAGGGTTTGGTGAAAGCGATGAAAAGGTGGAGTTTTGGTGAACCTTCAAGAACCCTAGGAGGTTGGTTTGAATCCATTGAAGACATCTCTACACCCCTGCAAGAACTAATGGAGTGTTGAGGATAGATTAGCCTTTAGGGTAGATTAAGGGCTAAGGAAGAGTTGAAGCATTGCACAAAGGTTAACTTGGTAGATGGAATTGTGATAGAAGTGGGGTTGGCCAGATAGACCAAGGGTACCTAAACATGAGAAAGGTCCTATAGGTTAAGGTGGTGAAACAAAACACCAAGGAGGTCTTGCAAGCAAGACCTAGAGTAGGAATCTGTGATTGATTCCTCCAACCCCCTCCCTATCATTCTTCTTCTTCATTGTCTTCTTGTTCTCCTTGTTCTCCTCGCCTATTTCTTCCAAGGCTATTGATCCTAGCCTGCATAGCTTCTCTCTCAAGGCTATTGATCCTAGCCTGCATAGATTCTCTCTCCCTTCTCCATTGCCTCTCTTCCCTTGCTTTAGCCTGCTCTCTTGCTGCTTCTTGTTCTCTTTTTTCCCTTCTCTCCCTTTCCAAGGTTTCCCTCAACTCCTCCAACTCTCTTGCTAACTAATTTTTAGGTGCCATTGCTGATTCTTCAATCCCTAAAGGACCTACTTACTTCTTTAATACCACTATGATGTAGAGGATATGGAACTCAAAACAAAACTCAAAGGCTTGAATGTTTTTTCAATGAAGTAGTCTCAACCATGTTCTAAACAACGTTAAGGAAAGAAGCCTCAAAGTGCACTTATGACTCCAATCTTTCTCCTATGGACCCAAACCCTTCGAATACCATTAAGGGACACAAAAAAACTTGTCTTGAATTTTTTCAAAGCCCCAAACCTCTGACTCAAACAAAAACCCACTTTTCCACCTTAACTAGGCTTCTAGCCAACTAGGCCTCCAACGGTGGTTTTTTTTACTTTTCTAACAAATTTTCCAAAAGACTCACCAAAATAATGATTGAATTAGGTGTGTTTTGTGATGCTACACACATACAAAAATATTGATAGCACTTTTTTCAAACCAAACCTTTCAAAAAATGTGTTGTCCCACCAAAACTAGCCTAAATAGCCCCCTTTTCCAAAGCAACCCTATTCAAAACTTATCACCTGACCATGAAACTTTCTACGGTATCTTAAATTGTTCCCAAACCAAGTATTTTCCAGGTTTTAATCTCCTATGACACCCTTAACATGCTCAACACAAAACCCTGATGAAATTGCTCCAAAAACTAGGGCCTCTTCAAAAATTGACTTCCACACACTTCCAGAATCTTCTCTTTGACTTTTCACCATTAAATCATCATTCCTAAACACCTTGAAGGAATTTGAAGGAATATTTTAAGTATGACAATCAATGAATAGAAAAATGTTAGAGAAGCAAGGGTTTCAAAGACATATTAAGAAACCTTATGACAATTCGAGGCATCATACAAACACAATTTGAAGCACACCATTGAATGCAAGGATATAGAGTTTAGAGGAGGTGTTCCAAGGGAATTTAAACTGAAATAGATGACAATGGTACGATCACTAGTCTTAATGTCCAATTTGAGATGTGTTCCAATTTGAAAGGACCTAATGTCCTAATTTGAAATAGATGACTTTAAAAGGACCTAATGTCCAATTTGAGATGTGTTCCAAACTGGCTTAATGTGATGCAGAACAAAGGAAAAAAATCTCAATCCACACTCAACTTGACATTCATTTAACAAATTCTTGTTTCCCTTACAATTTGGACTCTCTTTCCCTTCATAAAACCTTGAAAGGGCAGACTTTGCCATTGTTGTTTTTGATTGAATTGATCACTCAACAATGCAACTTGATCACTCAACTTGAATCACACACAATCAAACATCTCAACATGACTTGGGGATGATGTAAAAACTCTTCACACAATAGAAAATGACCAAACAAATAGACCTTGTACCCAAAAACATCCATTCTTCCATGGCTCTGTAAGACATCCAATTTGGACTGCTTGATTTATCCAAATTTATCACTTTTCATCTAAGCATCCTCTTATACGAGGTTAATTCTGAAAGTATGTACTATTATTTTAATTAATATCTTTAATTATGCTAAATCCTAAGGTATTTAATTAATAATTAAATACCTTATGCTCCCTTAATCCTCTTTTCATCCAAATAAATTAAATAAATATTATATTTATTTGAATTCCTCACATCATCATTTTTCATCTAATCCTAATCCAAATATCTGAAATATATTTCATTTAGGGATTATTGCACATGCCTGGTCCTTGATTAGGATGTGTCACATCCTCCAACTTTTACAAGTTGGCTTTTAATCCTAATTAGCCCCTAATTATCCTCTAATTACTAATTAATTAAGCCTAATCATTCTCCAAGAAATTTTTAATTCATTTTTATTCTTCCTAGATTCCCCTCTTTATATGTGAATTTTAATTCACGTTCTATCTTCGAGGCTTTACAGAACCTTGGACTTGTCCTAATCTCACATGCTTGACCAGCATGTGGACTTGTCTAATCTCCATGTGACCAAGTCCCCACCTTTTTGGAGCCCACCTTTTTATCCCCTCTCTAGATCATCTTATGAATGTGAATTTTTAATTCACATTTATATCCCAACTTTCCACCTTTCCTTTTCCCATGTAGATTTTTGAGGAATTCTAAAATTTCCTCAAATGTCCCTTTCACTCCCACTTGGGGACAAGAAATCCCTTTTTGTGGAAATCCTCTCATCCCCCAAGGTGCATGTCCTTTTCCACCTCATGTACCTTTTTGACAACTCATCTCCACCTCATATCCTCTTGTCCATTTCACCCTCCATATGTCAAGATGTGAGGGCTTGTGGGTTCTCAACCCACCATAGCCCTTCATCTTGGCCTTGTTGGAGCAATCTTGACCGTTGAATTCTCTAGAGAATTCAAGATCCTCTATAAATACCCCCTCCCCAAGGGCATTTCCAACACTTCTTCATTTGAGCAACCTTATGCTGCTAATTTGCCTTCACAACACTTAGCCATCTTGCACCCTTATGCTGTCCATTTGCATTTAGAACTTTGCACTCTCATAACTACATGCTGTCCACTTGAATCTTCAAGCTTTTCCAATCATTTAGCCATCTTTGTTCATCATCTTACATACTGAATTTTGCATTTAGGCATTCAAACAATCATCTAAGGAGCACACAACCAATCTAAGCAAGGGCCAATCAAAGAAGTTTCAACAACAAGGGAGGTAAAAATATTTGTGTTTCATTTTATTTGCATTCCTTTTCGTTGAACCACTCTTTTGGCTAATCTTGAGGTGTCCTTGGTATTTTGTTATTCATGTTTCTTAGTTATTTTGCACATTCTTAGAGCGGTAGGAAATTTCAAGGTTCACATTTCTGGCACGCCCGGTGGGACCCACATACGGGTCTTGCATTTAATCTTTCTTTGAGTTAAGTTTTCACAGGAAAAAGCTCGCAGAACTGCGGCAGCGCCCTTTACAGAACTGCGGCAGCGCCCTCACAGAACTGCGGCAGCGCCCTTTACAGAACTGCGGCAGCGCCCTTTATAGAGTTGCGGCAGCGCCCTTTACAGAGTTGTGGCAGCGCCCTCACAGAGTTGCGGCAGCGCCCTTTACAGAACTGCGGCAGCGCCCTCACAGAACTGCGGCAGCGCCCTTTACAGAGTTGCGGCAGTGCCCTTTACAGAACTACGGCAGCGCCCTTTACAGAGTTGCGGCAACGCCCTTAACAACACAGTTTGAAGGGTAAAACGGACGTTTTGGCTTCATTTTTGCTCTAGTTTTTTGCTATATTTACGTGATAACTCTCTAACGTTGTTCTGGCAAGAATATTGCTATTTTTCACTAACGTTTTTGCAGTATATTGTGGCAAAAAATTGACTAAAAGGCGAAAAAGAAGGAGGACAACTAACATTTGTTTGCAGGGGGCATCTACATAATCAGACTTTCAAAAAATTATCTTTGCTGCTCTCAAACATAGTTTAATTAGGGGGATTAAATCTTATTGTTTGCTGTGGTTGTTTACTTTTGTGTTACCCAAGGGGGCATTGATTTGTTTTCACTTTCCCCTTGCACTACGTGTGAGCCTGGGGAGTAGTTGGAAACAGTTAGTGTCTTCTTTTTAGTGGGACCTGCTTGGGGATTTCATCACCCCAAGGGACGATTCCAACCACGTGTACCGGCGGGGTATATAAAGGGGGGAGAATGAAAGTTGTACCCCAATCCAGTTGCGTCGTAATTGGCGGAGCGTCGAAGCTAGGGTGATACCTAGATAGGCGTGAAGAGTTGGTCCGAGCCTTTCAGTATCTCGCTGGGGTTCCCGACTCACGCTTGTGACGGACTGGTGTTCACGGTTGTGCCTCACGTACCGAGAGTATATCGAGGACTCCCTAGAAGCCTTGTGCATCCTAGATTAAGACTTTGCCTTGCCATACCCGTAATATTAATCATAGGATTGTGCTTGCTTGAGGTGTTTCCTTGTGGAAATTCTGTCAAATTTTTGATACTTTTGACTTGTTTCATCATTTTGCGTCCTTGCCATAGCCTTTGCCATCAAAAACCAAGCTTTGTTCCTGCAGAAACGTGGTAGCGCCCCTGTTTTGCTGCAGAAACGTGGTAGCGCCCCTGTTTTGCTGCAGAAACGTGGTAACGCCCCTGTTTTGCTGTAGAAACGTGGTAGCGCCCCTGATTCACTGCAGAACGCTGCCTACGCCCTTATTTTTGCTGTCAACGCCCTGAAGGTACCCCATTCGGATTCATTTAGCCTCCAGATCACCACTTAACCATTCCCAACTATCATCCCATTATCCTAAGTCTCCCTTTTATCATTTTAAGCCTCCCAAAACCTCCATTTCACCCATTTAAACCCCCATTCTATCACTCCAAAATTCCACGAATCACCTTTAATCTACCTTTTCATTTTAATTTTCCATTCACAAGTCAATACCCTCACCTAACAAACATCACAACTTTGCCATTCACACCTCCTAAACACCACCCATAGCCAAACCGCCTTAAAATTGCATTACAAAGTGGTTATCTAAATTGACTATAGCGCTTGAACTTGATTATTGATCTTTAACTTCAACCCCAATCAATTTGCCTCCATCTTGAGGTGAATTCGGTGTTGCAAGTTATCATCCTCGGCCCAATCAATCCATTCCTAGCTTAAGGTGGATTCGGTGCCGTAATCATCCTATCAATCAATCAAAGCTCTAGGGTTACTAAAGGTAATCTCACGTGATCAAGTTTGAGGTCTCTCTCTCACGCCATCCAATCCAATCTAATCCAAATCCAATCCAATCTAATCCAATCCAATCCAATCCTAATCCTATCAAATCCAAATCTAATTCCAATCCAATCCTAATCCTATCAAATCCTAATCCAATCCAATCAAACCCAATCCAATCCTAATCCTATCAAATCCAAATCCAATCCAATTCCAATCTAATCCAATTCCAATCTAATTCCAATCCAATCCTAATCCTATCAAATCCAAATCCAATCCAATCCAATTCCAATCCAATTCCAATCCAATTCCAATCCAATCCAATCCAATCAAATTCCAATCCAATTCAAATCCAATCCTTACCCAATCAAATCCAAACCTAATCAAATCCAATCCTATCCAATCAAACTGATCTAGTACTTTAATCAAATTCATCAAGTCGTCTACCCGATCCAATCATCTGTCTACCGAATCCTATCAAAATCAAAAGCAATCCCATCCAATCATCCTAATCTGAGCTTTAGTCCAATCTTGATCTGAGCTGGACCAAAATCCCAATTTGAGCTTTAATCCGTTCCCATCCAAAATCTTTTATCCATCCTCTTTATCCTTTCACCATCATGAATCCTCATCCTCCATCAATAGTAGTCAAGGAAACTAGCAATTACGGGGACGATACTTGAAAGTCTTGTTGATCCAAGAGAGGAATATGACATAGACCCCTTGACACTATCATTTACTTTTCTTTCCACCACTTTCCATTTATGTCTTCATCCATGCCATCCATTCCTTTGTCCATCCATATCCATCCCTTCCATCCATCCCTCTTATCCCTAGTCCACCATCCACCCCCTATCCCATCCATCCTCCCTATCCTTCCTTCCTTCCACTACCCCTAATCTTCCATCTATGCCTCTAATCCATTCATTACCTTCCCTATCTTAATCCACCATCCACCTTTTTAATCCCTGACCACATATCCTCATCCTAATCCACCATCCCAATACTCTTATTATAATTCATCCCCCACATCCTCTTGTTCCACTACACCACCTATATCCTCTTGTCCTAATCCACAATCCATGTCCCCCTATCTTGATTCACCACTCCAATACCCTTACCTCAACCCTCCATCTAATCCTTGTCCTCCATCTACTCCTAGTCCTCCATCCAATCCCATTCATCCATCCCATCCTAGTCCTCCATCTACTCCTAGTCCTCCATCCAATCCCATTCATCCATCCCATCCTAGTCCTCCATCTACTCCTAGTCCTCCATCCAATCCCATTCACCCATCCAATCCTAATCCTCCATTTACTCATAGTCCTACATTCAATCCCATTCCTCCATCTAACCCCAGTCCACCAATCCATAATCCCTCATCCATTTCTACCACCCTAGCCAAGCCAACGATATGCAAGTTTCTCATTTTAGAAGTTCTCCAAGGACTAATTGCAAAGAAGCTATCCCCAACTCCACATCTTGAAGTCATGGAACCATGCCATCTAGATCCATTATCCACAGTCACTAGTGATGAGACCCTTCTCCATACCACACCTATCATTGTTGTTACCACCCCTAGCACTGATCAAACCATTGAACCCACATCTCCTACCATGAGAGCCACCGAATCCATCGAAGACACCCAAGCCCAATCCACTCCCTCTACTCCTAGATCCACCCAAATCCAATTCACTCCCTCTACTCCTAGATCCAACCAATCTATCGAAGACACCCAAATCCAATCCACTCCCTCTACTCCTAGATCCACCCAAATCCAATCCACTCCTCCCACTCCCAGTAGCACCAAAATTGATTCCAACGAACCTCATGAATCTTCCATCCCTCCATCTTCTCCACTTGAAGAGTCCCAACAAGACTCCGTTACCATGCCTCCCACACACGATGAGTCACGCCAAGAGTCTAATCCAAAGCATACCAGGATATCCCCTTCCCTCGATCAAGATCCTACCATCCCATCTAGTCCACCTCAAGATCACAATCCCCCATCCATTCCATCCCATGATCCCCTTGTCATTCAAGCTTCCACTGCTCCATCTCCATCTCCATCGTATGAGCCTACTACCACAAATCCAAATCCTATCATGGCCCCTACTCCCTCTCCTGATGTTGCTATCCCATCCTCTCCTTCTCATGATCCCCCATCATCGCCTAAAAATGCTATCCCCACACCGCATGCATATCCCCTTGGTCCTCTCACATTCCTCCATGGTGGTCTCCTCACAGAAGAAAAAAAAAGTATATACACCAACCCTCCTCTTCCACCTAATAATGAACTTGCATCATTCTTCCAGAATAACAAAAATCCTGTCCTAGATCGAATACTCAAGAAAATGAACTATCAAGGAAAAGGTTTAGGCCTTCATGAGCAAGGTATTATAGAGCCCATCCAAGCTAAAGAACATTTGTATCCGCATGGTCTTGGATGTACTATTCGTGACTCGCAATCCAAAAAATGTTGGTACAACCTCTAGATGTCCTCAACGAGCCTTTTCCAAAAGAAATATTGGCTCTTCCCATTGCCCCACTAGATCATATGTGGCCATCCCTCCTCCTCTATCGTATCACCTCAAAACAACCGTCCATCTTCCTCCTTCATCTGCTCCATCCATTTTGGGTCCTTACATCCCTCCATCTACCATCTCCAATCCTCCATCTACCATGCCCATGTTTCCTCCAGGTCCTAAGTCTATTTTGGGCCATTATATCCCAAAATCACCTCC